>JASXTE010000014.1:4285655-4420655 GCA_030280995.1 Hemileia vastatrix | reverse complement strand
AGAAAAAAGAAAAAAGAAAAAAGAAAAAAGAAAAAAGAAAAAAGAAAAAAGAAAAAAGAAAAAAGAAAAAAGAAAAAAGAAAAAAGAAAAAAGAAAAAAGAAAAAAGAAAAAAGAAAAAAGAAAAAAGAAAAAAGAAAAAAGAAAAAAGAAAAAAGAAAAATAAAAAAGAAAAAAGAAAAAAGAAAAAAGAAAAAGAAAAAAGAAAAAAGAAAAAAGAAAAAAGAAAAAAGAAAAAAGAAAAAAGAAAAAAGAAAAAAGAAAAAAGAAAAAAGAAAAAAGAAAAAAGAAAAAAGAAAAAAGAAAAAAGAAAAAAGAAAAAAAATAAAATGAAAATAAAAGTAGAAAATGAAAAAAAGAAAAAAGAAAATGAAAAAAGAAAAAGAGAAAAAAGAAAAAGAGAAAAAAGAAAATAAGAAAAAAAGAAAGAAGGAAAAAAAAAGTGTTTGTTGTATTTGACATTTAATTACATATTTTTAAACTAGATGCCTAGTTCAACCTAGGATGGTGGTTTCAATAAAACAGGATCTATTCTGAGTTTGTAAAATTAGAAAAAATGGGTGACAATGATTTGTTTCCAGGTACTATATGTACAGTACCTAACAATATGTCCTTTCCACCTTATTTTGATACTACTCTCAATAAACTGATTTTATTTCACTCAAATTTTAAGACATGGTCAATAGAGACCTTCTTTCAATTGATAATGTAAAATAATAATAATAAAAATGTTCAGTAGTTTTTTCACAGTTTAAAAATTTTTTCAGACATCAAGTTTCTGGATGGAGAAATAAGGATCAGAGAGATATAAGATTAGTATGATTAAATTGTCAGAGAAAAAAACCTTAGCAAATCACACACACAAAAGAGAGAGATAGAGAGAGGAAAAAGAGAGAGGGAAAAGAGGAAAAAAAAGTTTGAGTTAGTTAAATTGAAAAGGGTGACCATATGCAACTTTATTGTGTGGCAATTTATTAGCATTCTAGAATGTTTGATAAGATAAAAATTGATGCTAAAGATAGTTCAGTTGATTGGATAAACATTCAATGTGTATTTTTGTCAGCCTGTATATCTCCAGGACTGAGTAAAAAGTAATTATAAGTTATGTTAAACACATGAACTATACATGGGAATAATAAATAAGAGTACACAAATAGTATACATAAGTAAAATTATGATAATACATAAAAAATGCCATTATAACACCTTATATACACACATATATCCACCTTTTATAGGTCTTATGTACTTAATATTAAGTTGGAATATGTTAGGGTAATCTTAAGAACCTTAAGTATAAGGCTACATAATTTTTAAGTACACTTAAAGCTGTTATATTCATTGTTTTATGCAAAAAACAAGAAATGCGCTTTATTTCACTTAAAAGTTGACTATATGCGCTATAAAATTGAGAATATAAAAATTGCGCTTTGACAGATCAATTAGGCTCATTTAGAACTATTGATTTGGCTATTTAAATGCATAAAAATAACACTTTTCAAATTTGGTGTTTTTTATGCCAGAAATGGCTTCTGTGTACTGGCCACATACTGCCTGTTTTTTTCCCGTGTGAATAGCTTCATTTTTAGCAAAGTTAGCTTTTTCACACTATAATTACCCCACATTCTATGCCCACTGTGGGGAAACACACTAAAATAGGCGACAGGCGCTTATTTAGTGTCCTAGCTTAATTAATAATGCATTGACCTTGTTTATATGCACTAATTTCATTAATAACCTCACTCTTGGCACTTTATTTCATCACCACGCTTAAATTTGCCTAATTTTAGTCAAGGATTTACCCGTGCAAGCGCCTGCAAAGAACTGCATGTAGTTACCCCACATCTCACGCTCTTTTTTAAGTTTTTGGGTGGTTTCTCAGTCAATTTTGGTTATTTTTGAATGGGAATTTCACGTAGTATAATGTCAGGATTAGCCCCATTATTTCTACAGTCAATCCCCCTTATTATTAAGCTATTATTAACCTTAAAAAGTCTCCTTTAGTCTTTAATATTATTGTTTTATACGCATATACTCTCTTTTTGTCTTTTTCTTTAATTTTGATGGATTTCCCTTATTATTACAGGATTTTGGCGGTTGTTACTCTTCTAATTATGTCATGGGTTACTGGGAATGTTGATGGGCATTTCTATTAGTTGTTTAGAGGCGTCAATAACTGTGTATTGGGTGGTATATCAAGGGAATCATTGGGGAACTCAGTGTGTATAAAAGGAGGAGGTTTTTGGGTTGTATTTCTTCATTCTTTATCATTACAATTCAACCAATATAACCAAATAAATTACAATACATATCAATTAGTACTTTTATAAGACTTTTGAATAGTATCTGAATTAAATAATCTATTTTTCTACCAACTACAAAGATTGTAAGCCATATATAAGAATAGTGAGAATTATATTACTGAGACCTTTATATTTGATTATATTTTACAACTTAGTGGGTTAAAACTACAGTATTCATATAGGACCATTAAAATCTTCTAGACAACTGACTATTCAAGCTAGTTCATGTCCTTGTACTTGACCTTAGCCTGACAATTGGGGACCTTTCCTCAAGAATTCTGTTATAATCCAGTAAGTGACATTTTCAAAGAAGGTACACGTAAATAATATCCCTATAGAAATATTTGGATAATTACAACAGGTTGGGGTCACTTATATAGTGATTTCAGAAAAAGAATCCCTGTTATATAATAAAATTGTGATATTGAATCATCAATTTTACCCCTAATTTAACATATAATTGTTCTTAGTGGGAGTCTGTCAATAGACCAATTAAATTTGTGATCTTTGCAGATAATAACCAATTAAACTGATTAATTGTTTTCTTTTTACAGGACTCTTAATCCCTTTTTATTGGTTTGTAAACTTCATTTAATATTTAGAAAGAATCTTACTAACAAATTTTCTTTTTTTAAATATAAATACACGGCTACATATTGTAGACCAGTTAAATCAAGTGACCACATAAAAAGCATATTTGACTTTTGGCACTTAAAGATTCACTTAATACCAATAAGTAAGCAATAAAATTGTCTTCAGTGGTATTAATAAATACTGATTAAACTCCTTTTTGAAGTTTTTCAAATCTAAACTTTCAATTCTCTAAAATTCCACGTAAAAATGTGTGACAACAATGACATTGTAAGTAATAAGGCAAAACCTTATAACTTAAGAACTAGAGCTGAAAGACCTGTTGCAGGACATCCAAATGGAGGGTCAAGAATCACCAGTAACAATAAACAACACTCCACCAATGTCCATGGAGGAAAAGGAAAAGCTCTTAAAACAAATGTCAATAAAGAAGTCCAAAAACACCTTACAAGAGCAAATTCACTCCCTCTCAACCCTACTGAATACACTAACAATAAGAGTAAAAAATATGTTAGACCAGATCAACAATCTGGAGAAAAGGGCGGAACAGGGCTTTATAGAAGTCAACCAGGCTCTAGTGGATATAAGGTCTCATCAACAACCAGTGGCACCAAATACCACAGCAACACCTCCAGTCCCAGAAGAGGACCAAAAGATAACTGTTAGCAAATGGAAGTGGGATTGGTATGCCCAAAACTACAACAGTCCTCCTCAACAGGGATCCAGCAGTCACCCTTACAGGGGAAAGCCAAGGAGAGGCAGGGGAAATGGAATAAGACCGTGGTAAGTCATCCATCTTCTCAAGATCAATTATATAATCCTAACAATGAATTACTTATAGGTAATGAAATTGATAGAGAGTTATTGGATATAATTGATAATGATTTAAAAAATTATTCATTTGAAAATAACATGTTAGACTTGTCATTACATGAGGACAATGTACATAGTTTTATTGATCACCAGGAAAATACTATTAATATAAAAATGGAATCAAATGAATTAAAAATTGACCCTGATGATGAATCTTCTGAATTGGAAACAGACAAAATTGAATATTTTCTGAAAGAAAATCCAATGGAATCAAAAATAATTAGTAAATTATTATTAAGAATTGAAAAATTGGAAGAATTCTCTAGAGAGTCCAACAATAATACAGAAAGTGTATTATTAAACATCACACAATCATTGAGTACAACAGCCAATAAGTTAAAAGTTATTGAGAATTCAAATAATGAATTGATCAATGAAAACAAAAGATTAAATTCTGAGATTAAAAATTTAGAAATTAAATTAGAACATTCTCAAAATATTATGGCCACCATAGAGGGACGTGTAAAATTGTCTTTTTCAAATATAAATGATACTTTAACTCATGTACCTGTAATAAAAGATAGGTTACAAAGAGTAGAAATTGAAGTAGCTAAAATTTTGAAAAATACTGAAACAATAAAGGATAATACCTCTTATGTAGAAAGAGTACCAGTTTTTATGAAACACTCTGATGATAAACCAATGATGGAACATGAACATAGTGTCATGGGCTCTGAGAATATAAAATCAGTAAAAGATGAAATTAATGATCATCTTTCTAAAGTGAGTGAATTACTCAATATTCCTCAGGTTAGGGAAGCTAAAACTAGCCAAAAGAACTGGCCTAAGTTAGATCAGTACCCTTCTTTTGACGGGGATTCAAAATCTGATTGGCAACAATTCATACAAAGAATTGATAACTTAAAATTTTCATATAAATTACCTGATGAAGAAATTACTTCAAAGTTAATATCTTTATTTACAGATGTGGCCTTATTATGGTTTGAATCTGTATTGAGTGAGGGAATTAATTACTCCTGGAATGAATGGAAGGCACTAATTGAAAGGCAATTTGGTGGCCCAAAATTTAGAATCACTCAACAAAGACTGTATGAAAGGGCCAGATATAATACAAATGCTGGAGATAAAACCATGGTCTTCTTAATGAATTTAATAAAAATCATGAAAGCTATGGATCCAAAAATGGATTATGAAGAGTGGAAAGAAAAAATAATATACAAATTGCCTATATCAGTTAGAGACATTATTGTAGCTAGAACTGAATCTGTCAGAGACACCTCTGGATTCATTAATATATGCAATGAGATATTATTAAACCACAAGTATGAAACCAAGTATAGTAATTACAGACAAAGTGTTGACGTGGTAAAACCTACCACAAGTAAGTTACCAGTGGAAAAGAAAAAACCTTCAGCTCCCCTTGTCCCTAAGAGACAAGAAAATAACACTTGTTACAAATGTAATGAACCTTGTGTTAAAGGTCACACGTGTAAGAAAAGAATAAATGTTATTGAAACCTCACAGAATTCTGAACCTAGTAATCATGAAGATGAGAATGTGGAATCCAGTGAGGATTGCAAAAGTAACATATCTTACAGTGATGATGAAAATGAGATATTTGTATTAGAACAGGATATAATGTTCCTGAATTATGCTATACCTCATACAGACACATCTTTAACTTCCATAGAGGAAGCTGAAATAATTAAAGATGTATCTCATGACACTTACAAAATAACACCTATCAGAGCACCTATTATCATATGTGGAAAAGAAATGAATGCCATTCTTGACACTGGGGCTGCAGGTAGTGTAGTTTCACTTAATGCATTAATGAAACTTGATAGTAAGTACCAGGAAAAACTAGAACCTGTTCAGACAAAGAACTGGAGGGGTTTTGGTTCAGTATTAAATCCAATTGGCAAATACAAAACTGCTGTATTCTTTAAATATAATAATGGATATGTTAGACCAGTTTGTGAATTTGTAGTAATGGATAATAATAATTGTAGTGATTGGTTTATTATTGGCAATGATTTATTGACAAAATTTGGCATTAAACTAGATCCTGCAAACAGTTGTTTCACCATAGGGGTGAATGGTAAAAGAAAATTCAAAATATGTTCTGAAAATTCAGTATATGCCATTTCTCCTAGAGAAGAACAACTGCAAGGTGGAAGAACCACCAATGAAGTGGGTGAATTGGAAAATGAAATCCAAAAGGCCTCTTTCAGTCCTCAACTCTCAAAAATTGAACAAGAAGACATTTTGAGATTGATTAAATCATATCCTATGGCATTTGCTCATGGATCAAATGAACTAGGATTGGTCAAAGACCATGAGATGAAAATCTCTCTAAGCTGTGATCTGGATAATATTCCTGGCAGCTTAAAAAAGAAACCTTACCCAGCATCTCCTGCAAAAAGGAAAGATATTGAAGACAATATAAAATTGTTGTTGGAAATGGGTATTGTTGAAAAAGTGGACACAACACCTAAGTATTGTGTTATTTCACCAGTATTAATCTCTTATGAAAAAGATAAGGCAAGATTATGCGGTGATTATAGAGCTCTGAATACATATACAGTAGATGATATTTACCCTCTACCAAGGATAGCTTCTATCCATGCTACCTTACAAGGAGCAAAATATATTTCCTGTCTGGATGGGAACAAGGGTTACCACCAGATTCCTGTGGAAAGAAATTCTCAAAATTACTTATTAATAACCACACATATGGGTATATATAAGTATGTGAGAATGCCATTTGGCCCAAAGAATGCCCCTTCAGTCTTCCAAAAATTGATGGATAGTGTTTTTCATCAGGAAATGGTTGAAGGATGGCTATTGGTCTATATTGATGACATCATAGTGTTTTCAAAGACATATGATGAACATTTAAATCACCTGAAAAGAGTCTTTCAAAAAATGGATGAAATTAATATGACTATTGCATTAAAGAAATGTAAGTTTGGATTTCAATCCTTGAAAGTACTTGGACATGTTGTATCTGGATTACAAATTTGTGTTGAGCAGAATAAAGTGGCAGCAATTAAAAAGATTGGGATACCTAAAAATGTAAAAGAGGTTCAAAGTTTTTTGGGTATGTGTGGATATTATAGACAATATATTAAAAATTACCAATCCATTGCAGCCCCTTTAACACCATTAATCAGGAAGAATGAAGCTTTCATTTGGAATAATGAAAGACAACACGCCTTTAATAAATTAAAGGAATGTTTAATGTCAGCTCCAATATTGGGACTGCCAGATTTCACCCTACCTTTTATCTTTTACACTGATGCAAGTTTCATAGGTTTGGGTGCTGCTTTACAGCAGAAACAGATAATAAATGGAAAATTATCTGAAGTAGTTATCTGTTATATATCCAGAACCTTAAGAAAAACAGAATTAAGGTATGGTGCCACACAGCTAGAATGTTTAGCCGTGGTGTGGGCTTTGGAGAAACTTCATTACTATCTGGAAGACCAGAAGTTTGAACTTATAACAGATTGCAGTGCAGTAAAATCATTACTAAACATGAAAAAACCTAATAGACACATGTTTAGATGGCAACTAGCTGTACAAGAGTACAGAGGAAGAATGACAATCACTCACAGAGCAGGAACATTGCATTCAAATGTGGATTTATTATCCAGAAGTCCTTTGCCAAATGATGCTGACAACCCAGCTTATGTACCTGAAAATGAGGTTATACATATGTTTGGGATTTATATAGTGGATTTAGAAGAAGAGTTTATGCAAACTATATTGGAAAATTATTCATCTGATAAAGATTTGTCTAAACTATCTACCATTCTTAATGATCCAACAAATGCCTCCATGAGTGCATTAATTAAAACCTTGCCTCCAAAGTATAAAAATGCGTTGGAAAAAGGTAAACTATCAATTGAAGATGGATATATATATTACAGGAAAAAGTTAAGCAATGTAATAGTAATACCACCTTCTATGAAAGAGTTAATGTTGAGTACTTGTCATGATGACATCTTAGCTGGTCATTTTGACTTTAACAAAACATTAACCAGAGTTAAAAATACAGCCTGGTGGATAAACATGAAAGAGGATGTACAAAAATACATTGAAACATGTGACTCTTGTCAGAAATCTAAAAGATTAACTGGGAAGAGAGCTGGGTTGTTACAACAAATAGAGCAGCCAAAAGCTCCATGGGAAATTATAAACATGGATTTTGTCACTGGCTTGCCATTAGCAGGAAAAGAAAGTTTCAATTCTTGCTGGGTAATAGTGGATAGATTAACAAAAATGTGTAAGTTTATCCCTACCCATAAAGAGGTATCTGCTAAAGACTTGGCGTTACTATGGTGGACTTAGATGATGAATACTGCTGGGTTCCCCAAAGCCATAATCTCTGACAGAGATCCTAAATTTACTTCAGAGTTCTGGACATCTTTGATGGAAGTATCAGGTTGTCAATTAAAATTGTCTACAGCACACCATCCACAAACTGATGGGCTGGCTGAGAGGATGATACAAACTCTAGATGAAATAATCAGAAGATATTGTGCCTTTGGATTAGAATACAAAGACAATGAGAAATTCACACATGACTGGGTAACATTAATTCCTGGCCTTGAATTTGCTTATAACAGCACAACTCATTCTGTAACAGAGAAGAAACCATTTGAACTCTGGCTGGGATATGTACCAAATACCCCAGTAAATCTTTTAAATAAACTACCAAGGTTGGATATACACCCTGGCACTAAATCCTTTATTCATATGCAACAAATGTGTAGAAAGCATGCAGAAGAATGCATCCAAAAAGCATTTGAATATGAAAAGAAAAGGTGGGACAAATCTCATAAAGAATTTGAATTTAAAAAGGGAGATGAAGTCCTCATATCAACACTACATTTTAACTTACAAGGTAATGTTAAATTAAAGGATCCCTTTGTAGGACCTTTTGTAGTAAATAAAATGGTTGGGAATAATGCAGTGGAAGTCATATTATATGCTCCATATGATAGGAAACATCCAGTTTTCCCTATCTCATTATTGAAACCTTACCATGCAAATGATCCTGACTTATTTCCAAAAAGAAGGGGAAGGCCTAACAAGCAACCTGAAGAAATTGTGGAAAAAGCAGAGATTGAAAAAATACTCAAGAAAAGAATCCTTACTAAAGAAAAAGGAACTGAGTATTTACTAAGATTTAAAGGGAAATCAAATGAATTTGATAAATGGATACCTGAAAAAGAAATTTCTAATTTATCCACCCTTCTTAAAAAATTTAAACAGAAATAAATTTCTGTTCAACCAGCTGAGGGGTTAAAAAACCAGTACTCATAATATTTTATTATGTTTTATTTCTTTAAAGTTGAATCTTTAATGCTACAGATTTACTCTGAATACCTGAAAATTACAAATTAATAAAATAAAATGTATAACTTATCATTTTTTTTATTGTTTTTTTTTGGGTGGGCGAGTGTCAGCCTGTATATCTCCAGGACTGAGTAAAAAGTAATTATAAGTTATGTTAAACACATGAACTATACATGGGAATAATAAATAAGAGTACACAAATAGTATACATAAGTAAAATTATGATAATACACAAAAAATGCCATTATAACACCTTATATACACGCATATATCCACCTTTTATAGGTCTTATGTACTTAATATTAAGTTGGAATATGTTAGGGTAATCTTAAGAACCTTAAGTATAAGGCTACATAGTTTTTAAGTACACTTAAAGCTGTTATATTCATTGTTTTATGCAAAAAACAAGAAATGCGCTTTATTTCACTTAAAAGTTGACTATATGCGCTATAAAATTGAGAATATAAAAATTGCGCTTTGACAGATCAATTAGGCTCATTTAGAACTATTGATTTGGCTATTTAAATGCATAAAAATAACACTTTTCAAATTTGGTGTTTTTTATGCCAGAAATGGCTTCTGTGTACTGGCCACATACTGCCTGCTTTTTTCCTGTGTGAATAGCTTCATTTTTAGCAAAGTTAGCTTTTTCACACTATAATTACCCCACATTCTATGCCCACTGTGGGGAAACACACTAAAATAGGCGACAGGCGCTTATTTAGTGTCCTAGCTTAATTAATAATGCATTGACCTTGTTTATATGCACTAATTTCATTAATAACCTCACTCTTGGCACTTTATTTCATCACCACGCTTAAATTTGCCTAATTTTAGTCAAGGATTTACCCGTGCAAGCGCCTTCCAAGAACTGCATGTAGTTACCCTACATCTCATGCTCTTTTTTAAGTTTTTGGGTGGTTTCTCAGTCAATTTTGGTTATTTTTGAATGGGAATTTCACGTAGTATAATGTCAGGATTAGCCCCATTATTTCTACAGTCAATCCCCCTTATTATTAAGCTATTATTAACTTTAAAAAGTCTCCTTTAGTCTTTAATATTATTTTTTTATACGCATATACTCTCTTTTTGTCTTTTTCTTTAATTTTGATGGATTTCCCTTATTATTACAGGATTTTGGCGGTTGTTACTCTTCTAATTATGTCATAGGTTACTGGGAATGTTGATGGGCATTTCTATTAGTTCTTTAGAGGCGTCAATAACTGTGTATTGGGTGGTATATCAAGGGAATCATTGGGGAACTCAGTGTGTATAAAAGGAGGAGGTTTTTGGGTTGTATTTCTTCATTCTTTATCATTACAATTCAACCAATATAACCAAATAAATTACAATACATATCAATTAGTACTTTTATAAGACTTTTGAATAGTATCTGAATTAAATAATCTATTTTTCTACCAACTACAAAGATTGTAAGCCATATATAAGAATAGTGAGAATTATATTACTGAGACCTTTATATTTGATTATATTTTACAACTTAGTGGGTTAAAACTACAGTATTCATATAGGACCATTAAAATCTTCTAGACAACTGACTATTCAAGCTAGTTCACGTCCTTGTACTTGACCTTAGCCTGACAATTTTGATAGTTATTGAAGTGCATCTTTTTACAGTCAGTGATGTTATTTGGATAAAAATTGGTGGTATTGAGATGATGTTTGTTGTAAGAAAGAAAATCAAGGTAGCTATATGTATATTGAAATTTTTTCTGAGCAAAAATAAATTTTAAGTGGTGACAAGAATATGTTTTCAGGCACTGTACATACATACATACAGAGTTGCCTACTAAAAATCTCTGTAGATAACTATTCACCCATCTTCATTATTATTATTATTACAAGCCTGCTACCTGTCTGCAATGCAGACAGTCAGCAGCCTCACACACACATTGTATGGTAAAAATCCTTAAACATCTGGACCTTTGGCCCAGATGTTATTCATAATAATGTTGAGTAATCGGCCCAAATGTTTGTCTTAACTGTGTTGAATATGCATGATTGGCATGATTACACATCCACACCTTTGGCCTGGATGTTTGTTATAACTGTCTTGAATATGCATAATTTGCATGATTACACATCTGGGCCAAAGTTCAGGATTTTTGTTATAAAAGTGTAGAATATGCATGATTGACATGGTTATACATCCAGACTTTGGTCCCAGATGTGAGTGATGTTAGCCTTGGATGGCATCAAGGCTCAAAGTAAATATAAGTGTATTATTTTTATTAAACTCCCTCCTTTTCACAATAAATATTAAGTACAATTAATTAGGAATTCTTTGTATACAACATTTACTGCCCTTCCTTTAACCCTCTCAGGTAATAGTGCATGGAAATTTCCACTGTAATTTTCCCTTGAAAGTGCTACATATAACTGAACATGTGAAAAAACTGGAAATTCCAGGTTAAGACCTACAATGTCTAAAGATTGACCTTGGGCCTTGCTGATTGTCATGCTATAAGCTAATCTAATAGGTAGCTGAAATCTGTGCAGTGTGGAAGGAAGACCTGAATTGGGTGAACTCTCTAATGTGATCCTTGAGATAAACACTTGATTGCCTTCATCTGGTCCAAAGAGTATACATGCTTCTATCACATTTCTTTCAATCTGTGTAACCACCAGCCTAGTGCCATTACATAAAACTGAATCTGGGTCAATATTACAAAGTAACATGATGGGGCAACCCTTCTTTAGTGACAAAGAGTGTAGATAAAAACCTGATGGATTGATGTTGTTTAGTTAATCTATCAGAAATAGGTTGTTTGGTGATCCATCATCAGAAATTGTTTGATCAGCACTATAAAAAGTTGAGATTCTTCCTTGTAGAATATTCAGAACTAATTTTTTAACTTCATCTACATCCACATTATTTGCAGCTGGGATGACCCTACTTTTTAAGTACCTGAGCAGGGAAACTTCATCACTGTTGTCAAAAGAATTAATTCCAGGGTATACCACAGTGACTAATTCTTTTAAACCATCAGGCCCACTGGAAACACAGTGTTTAGAAGGAATCTCCACCAAATCTGGATTTGGTGTTCTTCCTTCCCCAATTTGAAGGATCCACTCAGAAAAATGGGCAGCATCTTGTACTTGCTCATCATTCATTCCTGCCTGAAAAAGCCTCATGTTGATGGTCAGGTGGAGATTCTTAACTTTTGGCCAGATAGTGCTGTGCATTAGAGTTGAAGATAATATCTGTCCTCTTGAGCCTTTTGGTAAAACTGGAAGGCATTGTCTTAAATCCTCTGAAGAATGACATAAAATTAAAAGAAAGTAATATATTTTGGCATCAGTAAAAATGTATGATAATGGAAATGGAAATATATATTCATCCATTTATTTAATGAAAAAGAAATTTTAATATTTAGATGTTAGTTGAAAATGCATACCAGCAAAAAGTATAACAATTCCCCCAAAAGCAAGATTTTTTTTCAGGATATCCTGTAAACTTCTATCCACTGCCTCAGCACAATGGTAATGTTATGCTGGAGATTCATCCCATATGATTAACTTTGTCATCCTCAAAATTTTAGCTAGGTCACTCTGTGCTTTAATATTAAAATATGAATCTTGATTTATATCAAGTGGAGTCTTAAGCCTGGAATGAGCTGTCCTCCCCCTTCTAAAAGTATAGATACTATCCCAGAAGATGCAACCGTAAGATCAATGTGTCCATGACTTCTGAGCCATGCCAGGATCATGTTTTCAACAAATGTTTTACACATTCCCCCAGGTCCATCCAAGATGAATATACCACCCTCTCCAGATGCATGGGCTTGTGTAACTGCATCAAAAGAATTTTTCTGGTCTACATTGGACAAATGATACTAATTTCTCCATTTTTCAGTAAGCTCCTGCCTGTAATATGACTTTCCTTCCAAGATGAGTTGACCTGTAGATAGATGAAAGTGTTGTGTTGGCTCAGGAAGTCCATATTCAGATAAAGAGTAACCTTGTTTATTAAGAAGGAGGATAATAAGATTCAAAGTGTAATATCTGATTTGTTGGTTGGAAGGCTGAAAAATGTGAAACTTTGTTTGAAGGATATGTTGGCAGTCATCCCCAAGTGCCAAAATGTGTGATTCAAGAAGACCCAATGGATCAGCAGGATGGTTCCAGATTAGAATAGAAGTGAATAGTTATCTGAGTTGATGCCCAATATTCGTTAATGATGCTTCATCCAAGCATTTCTTGTATTTAGCATCATCTTTCAAAAGATCATATGCCAAGAAAAAAGTCTTGAAGGTTTGGTGTTGGACACCATGCACATTTCTCAGAGCTTCATAGCTTATTGGTCCAGCCACATGGTAAAGCAGAAGGTGCAAGTACTACTGTTCTTGAGAATTTGGTCCACAAAAGACCACACACCCAATGGCTGTGTCTCTTTGTCAAATTAATCATTTTTTTCTACTTCTGAAAACCAAATTTTAATTAGGAAGGAGTAAAAGTATAGAAGAACTTCCTAAGGACTCACACATTCCAAAAAAAATGGATTGGAGCATCAGGATAGCTGACCCCCTGGGCCACCTCAGCAGTTGGGGCATTAGAGCATGCTGTAAAACACTTGGTTAGGGTGGTTTTCCTGTTTCCCAACACAGTACCTTCAGTTGAAATTTCCTCCCTAAGATTAAATATAACTGTCTGTTGGTCAGGCAAATGGAGCTGTAATCTTGTAACTGCTGCTTCATGACCATGAAGTGGAAAAGCAAACGATCACCAGCATTCTTCAACTGCTGAAACATAACTACCATCCAGATATTCTTTGGTCTCATCTATTACTCTGTCAGTCTGCAGGGCCATTGAGGAATTATCATGACCCTTGTACACATATTTATAAAAATACTTGACTGAAGATATTTTAGTTTCCACTTCCACATTTATATAACAATTAAATATTCTAGAGAGATAAGGATTATAAGGCACCACATTTTAATTTGTGTCTTAAAAGCTTCCTTTATATTTTTGAAATTTTTGGCCATCATTTCTCCTAAGATATAAAGGATATCCATCTTCATCAATCTGTGTTGTGTCATTATATTTTCTAGGGTATTGTTTAGAAAATTTCCCATCTTTCATAAATTATGCACATGGTTTGACTGTGACACAGGGTCCATGGAGCATACAGGTTTTTATTGTTTGAAAAAGTACAGGATCCTTATCAGGGTCAGGTAAATCTGCTGAAACAATTGAGTCAATGTTGTCTGTTGTATCTGGCTTGTCTTCTGAATCCAAGCATAAGAGTATATGTGCATGTGGTAGGCCTCTCTTCTGGAACTCAATGAGATACACATGTGCTAAAACAGTACCCAAAACTCACTTTTTACTTGGTTCACAACTCCTATGCAGCTCCCCTTTTAGCAAATATTTCATAACGGCATCAAGTTTCAGTCTGAAAACCCTGGAAAGCAAGTCTGGCCTATCCTGAGCAGTTTGAAATTCAAGAAGCATATCTTTTATCTCCTTCCAGTTTGGATTGCAAGTGATTGTGATAAAAATATCTGGCTTTCCAAATTTCCGTAAAATTGCCATAGCATCATAATATATCTGATCCATGTTATGTGGTCCCCCTACAAAATACAAAGGCAGAATAATTTGCTTTCCAACTTGATTGAGATTGGTCCCATTATTGATAGCATCTTCCACACCACAATGAAGGTCTTCACAGAGTTTATCCTGGTTTTTAGAGAGGTAGTGCAGTCTGTTTTGTTCTATTTGAGCATAAAAATCAACCAAGTACTCCTGAAATAATGAGCCAGATAATTGCAGAAGAGGAAACCCATTTGGATGGTAGTGTGCTCTATATACAAAATATTGCATTTGAGAGATATGTTTTGATCCTCCTCTACCACGCAAAACTTCATATAGAGGTACATGAAAACTGAGAAGTACAAAGAAATATAAAATTTTTATAAATGAACTGAAAAGGAATAAATTAAAAACAAATATATTAAAAAAATACACCTGGTTCCTCACCATAATTAATATCACCATCTACATTATGCCTTTTTGTGAAGGAAATCTGTCAAGTGGTCCTAATAGTCTAGAAGATTTTATGGCGGTCTAAATGGCAGAGAAGGTGGATAACTCAAGGATATCAAAACAGGTACGTAGTTTTTATCTTTTATGATTAATTACTCAATTAGAAGGTAAAGAAATAGTATTATTATTACTTATGGGATTTAGATTTACGTAAATTTAAGTACTAAAGCAGAAGTAGTAGTAATAGAAGTGATTTTGGTTGTATATAAAAAATTTTAAGTGATAAGGAATGAAGGAAAACAGCACAAAGTGGAAGGCCTTTTATAGGCAAAAAAGGAGAGAGAGCACACAGAGTTAAGAAGCCTACATACAAGGGTGTTAGAGAAAAGATCCTTCCAAAATAAGAAATTACAAATAACAGAGAGCACTAAAAAGATGCACCAATAAAATAAATTTTAATATATATCAATTTATTTGATATATTTTAAAGTTCACCTTAAATGTCACACTTAGTACAAAAAAATTTGAATTTTCAATTTTTAGAATTTAATATAATTTGAGTATTTTAAATAAACTAATTTGAATTTTTTTCGTTTTTAGTATTAGTATATTTTTATCTCTTTAAACTGTAATTGAGCACAGTGTTAGGGAATAAAAAATATAAGGGAAATTAATATTAATTTAAATATTTACTAAATTTACTTATTGTAATTATTTAATTTATTACAAGTAATTTTTAAAGTAAATATAATATAATTAGTAATAAAATAAGAAAATAAAAAAGGCATGGCTTCATCCCAGTAAATAATTAATTATTTTACTAGGTAAGTCTAGCAGCCTGGCCTACACTCCCTTACTCTAAAAAAACAAAAAACAAAAAATCTATGATTTTTTCTTTTTATATTTCTTTAGTAAAGTAGGAAGATTAGATATCTCTTTCCCAGGTATCCAAGAATCATACTCAAAAGATTTATTCTTTAATCTTAATAAGTATTCAGTAACTTTTTAAGCAGTAATTATTCTGTCATTTAGAATCTTATCAATTTCCGCTGTTTCAGTGATTTCAATAGGGGTATTCCTTGGTATTCCCCTCCTTTTGGGAAAAAAATCACTATTGGATGAGTAAGGTTTCAGAAGAGATATTGAAAAACAGGATGTTTTCTGCCATATGGAGAGTACAAGATAACTCCAACTGCATTATCACCAACCATTCTTCTGACAACAAATGGACCTAAAAATGGGTCTTTTAATTTTTTATTACCTTGTAAATTGAAGTGGACTGTAGAAATCAGTACTTCATCACCCTTTTTAAAAGTGTATTCTTTATGGGATTTTTCCCACCTCTTTTTCTCATATTCAAAAGATTTTTCCATACATTTTTGAGCATGACCTCTGCAAAGTTGTTGAATTTTGAGAAAAGATTTTACATCAGGATGTATATCCAATTTAGGTATTTTATTATTGAGAATTTGGGCAGGAGTATTTGGAACATATCCAAGCCAGAGCTCAAAAGGCTTTTTCTGAGTAACAGAATGAACAGTTTTATTATAAGAAAATTCCAAACCAGGAATTAAGGTAACCCAATAATGAGTGAGTCTGTCATTGTCTTTGTACTCAAGGCCAAAGGCACAATACCTTCTTATCATGTCCTCTAAGGGTTGAATCATTCTATCAGCTAATCCATCAGTCTGGGGGTGATGGGCAGTAGAAAGCTTCAGATAAAAACCACATACATCCATCAGAGACATCCAAAATTCAGAAGTAAATTTAGGGTCTGTGTCAGAGATTATGGCCTTTGGAAAACCAGCAGTATTAAACATATGAGACCACCAAAAGAAGCTAATTCTTTAGTTGAAAAATCCTTGTGAGTAGGGATAAATTTACACCTTTTTGTGAATCTGTTTAAAATGACCCAGAAAGAGTTATAAATGTCTTTCCCAGAAATGGGTAATCCTGTTACAAAGTCCATGTTTATTATTTGCCATGGCGCATCAGGAGCTTCAATATGTTGCATTAATCCAGCTCTTTTTCCAGTTAACCTTTTTGATTTCTGGCAAGAATCACAGGATTCAACATATAGTTTGGTGTCTTCAGACATATTAACCCACCAAGCAGTATTCTTAATTCTGATAATTTTTTTCTCAAGATCAAAATGTCCAGCCAGAGTGAGTCTGTCATTGTCTTTGTACTCAAGGCCAAAGGCACAATACCTTCTTATCATGTCCTCTAAGGGTTGAATCATTCTTTCAGCTAATCCATCAGTCTGGGGGTGATGGGCAGTAGAAAGCTTCAGATAAAAACCACATACATCCATAAGAGACATCCAAAATTCAGAAGTAAATTTAGGGTCTGTGTCAGAGATTATGGCCTTTGGAAAACCAGAAGTATTAAACATATGAGACCACCAAAAGAAGCTAATTCTTTAGTTGAAACATCCTTGTGAGTAGGGATAAATTTACACCTTTTTGTGAATCTGTTTAAAATGACCCAGAAAGAGTTATAAATGTCTTTCCCAGCAATGGGTAATCCTGTTACAAAGTCCATGTTTATTATTTGCCATGGTGCATCAGGAGCTTCAATATGTTGCATTAATCCAGCTCTTTTTCCAGTTAACCTTTTTGATTTCTGGAAAGAATCACAGGATTCAACATATAGTTTGGTGTCAGCCTGTATATCTCCAGGACTGAGTAAAAAGTAATGTTAAACACATGAACTATACATGGGAATAATAAATAAGAGTACTCAAATAGTATACATAAGTAAAATTATGATAATACACAAAAAATGCCATTATAACACCTTATATACACGCATATATCCACCTTTTATAGGTCTTATGTACTTAATATTAAGTTGGAATATGTTAGGGTAATCTTAAGAACCTTAAGTATAAGGCTACATAATTTTTAAGTACACTTAAAGCTGTTATATTCATTGTTTTATGCAAAAAACAAGAAATGCGCTTTATTTCACTTAAAAGTTGACTATATGCGCTATAAAATTGAGAATATCAAAATTGCGCTTTGACAGATCAATTGGGCTCATTTAGAACTATTGATTTGGCTACTTAAATGCATAAAAATAACACTTTTCAAATTTGGTGTTTTTTATGCCAGAAATGGCTTCTGTGTACTGGCCACATACTGCCTGCTTTTTTCCCGTGTGAATAGCTTCATTTTTAGCAAAGTTAGCTTTTTCACACTATAATTACCCCACATTCTACGCCCACTGTGGGGAAACACACTAAAATAGGCGACAGGCGCTTATTTAGTGTCCTAGCTTAATTAATAATGCATTGACCTTGTTTATATGCACTAATTTCATTAATAACCTCACTCTTGGCACTTTATTTCATCACCACGCTTAAATTTGCCTAATTTTAGTCAAGGATTTACCCGTGCAAGAGCCTGCCAAGAACTGCATGTAGTTACCCCACATCTCACGCTCTTTTTTAAGTTTTTGGGTGGTTTCTCAGTCAATTTTGGTTATTTTTGAATGGGAATTTCACGTAGTATAATGTCAGGATTAGCCCCATTATTTCTACAGTCAATCCCCCTTATTATTAAGCTATTATTAACCTTAAAAAGTCTCCTTTAGTCTTTAATATTATTGTTTTATACGCATATACTCTCTTTTTGTCTTTTTCTTTAATTTTGATGGATTTCCCTTATTATTACAGGATTTTGGCGGTTGTTACTCTTCTAATTATGTCATGGGTTACTGGGAATGTTGATGGGAATGTCTATTAGTTGTTTAGAGGCGTTATTAACTGTGTATTGGGTGTTACATCAAGGGAATCATTGGGGAACTCAGTGTGTATAAAAGGAGGAGGTTTTTGGGTTGTATTTCTTCATTCTTATATCATTACAATTTAACCAATATAACCAAACCAATTACAATACATATCAATTAGTACTTTTATAAGACTTTTGAATAGTATCTGAATTTATATAATCTATTTTTCTACCAACTATAAAGATTGTAAGCCATATATAAGAATAGTGAGAATTATATTACTGAGACCTCTATATTTGATTATATTTTACAACTTAGTGGATTAAAACTACAGTATTCATATAGGACCATTAAAATCTTCTAGACAACTGACTATTCAAGCTAGTTCACGTCCTTGTACTTGACCTTAGCCTGACATTTGGTGTCTTCAGACATATTAACCCACCAAGAAGTATTCTTAATTCTGATAATTTTTTTCTCAAGATCAAAATGTCCAGCCAATATGTCATCATGACAAATTTTCAAGATGATCTCTTTCATAGAAGGAGGAATAAAAATAACATTACTCAACTTTCTTCTATAATAGAGGTAGCCTTCATAAATTGAAAATTTACCTTTTTCCAAAGCCTTCTGGTACTTTGGTGGGAGGGTTTTAATTAATGCTTGTATTGAAGCATTCTTTGGATCATTTAATATAGTACATAACTTTTTTAAGTCAGTGTCCTTATCATATAAATCCAGAATAAGCTGTAATATCTCTTCCTCCATATCAACCACATATATCACATGAATGTGAATTATTTCATCCTCAGGATCATATGCAGGATTAGAGTCATCATTTGGCAAAAGTAACCTTGATAGAATATCCACATTTGAGTGAACAATACCAGCCCTATGAATTATTTTCATCCTCCCTCTGTATTCTTGCATAGCTATCTGCCATTTGAACATATGTCTGTTAGGTGTTTTCAAGTTTAAGAGGGATTTAACTGCACTGCAGTCAGTGACAAGTTCAAATTTCTTGTCATCCAGATAATAAGGTAGTTTCTTTAGGGCTCACACTACTGATAAACACTCCAGTTTGGTGAAATCATATTTCAATTCACTATTTCTCAAGGTTCTTGAAATATAACAAAATACTACTTCTGATAATTTATCATTCATAACTTTTTTTTGATGGAGAGCAGCACCAAGACCAATAAAACTGGCATCAGTGTACAAAACAAATGGTTCATTAAAGTCAGGAAAAGTAAGAATTGGTGCTGAAATCAAAGAATGTTTTGTAGTGTCAAAAGCTCTTTGTCTTTCACTGTTCCAGACAAAAGCAAAATATTTCCTAGTTAATTGGGTAAGGGGTTGTGCTATGACCTGATAATTTTTAAAATACTGTCTATAGTATCCACACATTCCCAAAAAACTCTGGAGCTCTCTAACTGTGGTAGGAGCCTTCACCTGTTGTATGGCTGCCACTTTGTTCTGGTCAACATATATCTGTAAACCTGAGACAACATGACCAAGTACTTTCAAAGAATGGAAACCAAATTTGAATTTTTTCAAGGAAAGTGTTATATATATCTCATGCATCTTATGGAACACTTTAAACAGGTGGTTAAGATGGTCTTCAAATGTTTTAGAGAATATGATGATATCATCAATGTAAACCATCAGCCATCATTCAATTATTTCTTGATGGAATGTGTTATCCATAACCTTTTGGAAAACTGAAGGGGCATTTTTGGGGCCAAATGGCATCCTAACATACTTATAAATACCCATATGAGTGGAAATCATTAGGAAATTCTGAGAATTCTTCTCAACAGGTACCTGGTGATATCCTTTATTACCATCTAAACAGCTGATATATTTAGCACCTTGTAAAGTAGCATGTATAGAGCTAATTCTGGGTAAAGGATATATATCATCTACAGTATAAGTGTTGAATGCTCTATAACCACACATAACCTGGCTTTATCTTTCTCATAAGAAATTAGGTCAGGTGAGATAACACAATACTTAGGTGTTTCAACTACCTTTTCAATAATATTCATTTTAAAAAGGGTTGAGATATTGTCTTCAATATCTTTTCTCTTTGTGTGAGAAACAGGATAAGGCTTCTTCTTTAAACTAGGTGGTATTTCAGTCAATGGAAAAGACAATGAAAGCTTCATTTCTTCTTTTACCAATCCTAATTAATGTGACCCATGAGAAAAGGCCATATGAAAAGATTTTATCAATTGAATGATGGAATCTTTTTCCTCACCAGAAAGTTGTTCTCCAAAAGAAGCAGTGTCAATTTCAGAAAGAAGGGCAGGAATTTCTTTTGTAGATCTTCTTTTATATTGAACAACAGAATGACATGTGTTCAATCCTGGTGTTAATAACTTTTTGGGGGAGGAAATTTTAAATTTTCTCTTCCCATTCATCCCCTTTGTGAAGCATTGATTTGAGGGGTCCAATTTTATGCCATATTTGGTTAAAATATTGTTTCCCACAATGAACCAACTACTTAAGTTATCATTTTTCATAACTAAAAAATCACACATAGCTCTTACAAAGCTATGGTTATATTTGAAAAATAATGCGGCTTTGTATTTACCAATGGGGGACAAAACAGAGCCATAAACTCTCCAATTCTCAGAAATGATAGGAATACGTTTTGATTTATAATCCTGGTCCATTGAAGCAAGTACTTTTCAGATACTAAACTTCCTACAGCTCAAGAATCTAAAACAATCTCGATGTTATTTCCATTAATTAAGACTGGTGCCTTGAGAGGGGAAATAATAATTGAGCTGTCCTCAATATTTCTTATGATCTCAGCATCTTCTACTGTAGATATATAATTATTCCCAATGTCAATATTATTCAAATAATGAATATTTTTCTTCCAGCATTAAAATTTCCTGGTGAGATTCATAAGAAATACTTCTGGCACAATCACTTGAAGTATCATCCAGTGAAACTGTGTGATCAGCATGTTCCTCTGTTTTTTCAACAAGATTTATTCTCTTGTAACAAACATGTCCTTTCTACCAAGGCTTGCTGCATTTAAAGCAAGTTTTTGTTGCATACTTTTTAGGTGCAACAGGGGCAGAAGGTTTGCCAACTTTTTCAGGAGGTTTCTGTTGGTAATCGGAGGTTTTCTCCAATGAAGTTCTAGGAATGAATCTTCTAGAATCATAATTTTTATTTAAAAGGACCCCATTACAAGTATTAATAAAAGAAGAAGGTTCTCTTGAGAACTCAGTCCTAGCAACTATTAAGTCTCTCAGAGACATAGGCAATTTATAGAGGATCCTGTCCTTCCATGATTCAAAATCCATATTTGGGTCCATTGACCTCAGGATCTTCACAAGTTTCATCAGGAACTCAATAGGTTTTTCAGTAGAAGAAGAGCTATATCTAGCTTCCTCATACTGCCTTTGTTGAGCTAACCTAAACTTGAGACCACCAAATTGTGCTTTAATTAATTTCTTCCAATCTTCCCATGAGTAGTCATTTTTATCTAAAAGGACAGATTAATACCACATTAGGGCTACATTGGTAAATAAAGAAATTAATTTTGACACAATTTCTTCATCTGGAAGTTTGTAAGAATTTTTCAGACTATCAATCCTGCAAATAAATTGCTGCCAACCAGAGGAATAATTACCATAAAATGTTGGATATTGGTCAAGTTTTGGCCAATTATTTTGATTTGAAGCAGTCTCCTTATTAAAAGCTTGTTTTTGAGTGAGAAGAAGCTTTAATTTCTCTAACTGGGCAGTAATCTCATTTTTAACCCTTCTGTAGATGAACAAGGTGGATCATCAATTTTTGATGGAAACTCAGGAATATCTACAGGCATTTATGTCACTGGTTTTACTTTAGATGAACCAGGGACAGGTAAAATTGGAGTATCCTGTGCAACAGGTTCTTTCAAAAAAAATTCAGAATACTTTTGGTCATGTAAAAATGAATTTAATTCCTCTTCAATGGTTGTTAGCCTATTCTTCACTCTTTGAATACCTGATAAAGTCTCATTAATGGTTGCAAAAGATAATTGGTTCTTATTTTGAAAAATATGAATAATGGTCACTTAGTCTCTTTAAGTTCAACTTATGTCCCTCTAGTTCCTGGAAACAGATAGACACAGTGTCTTGTAACTTAGACAAATCATTCTTGATATTTTTCCACAAAGCAACTTTCTTCTCATGAGCTACTTTGTACTTATAAAAATCTTCAGAAACTCTCTGTAATTCACTTCTCACTGATTGATAACCCTGTTCAGTTAACAAATTAATAAATTTTTGAGTCAATTGCATGTTGTTCATTATATGATTTTGTTTGGCAATAATATCTCTCAAATATTCATCATTAATTGTAGCTACATCTGGAGTATTTCTTTTTAAGGAAACAGAATAATTTTCCAGATTCTCATAAAATTCAGGATCAAGTGTTTCATCAATAATAGCCATATCAGGATTTATCATTGAAGTAGCAATCAATACCAAAGGATTAGTTACATTAGAATATTGAGCAATCAGCTTACTACAGCTAGCCTCTACTGGTCTCAAGATATCATCTCCTTTTCCAGAATTACCTGAAGGAACTGAATCAGTAACAAGAAAGGGTACTTGGGATTTAATAGAGGGGCTTACCATGGTTTTCGCAAAAATTGAACTTGATTGTTCTTCCTCTTTCTTCCTCCTTGTTAGGGGTGAGGAGGTGTTGGGTTGAACTGATGGGGCCTGGAAGGATCTAACTGAGGTGCTTGCTGTTGTTGTTGGGCCTGGAGATAGTCCCACTGGGTGTTTAACCAGTCCCATTGCCATTTTGAAACTTCCACCTTCTCCTGTTGTTGAGGAGCCAATTGTGGAAGGGCTTTTATTTCTGGAGGATGTTTCCTCTTCTCTTGAAGAAAGGATTCTATATTTCTTACCTTTTCTTCTAGAATTTCTATTTTTGATTTTAGTTTGAGGTTCTATGTCCTCAACTCCTTGATGTGAGTGGAGAGGTTTCTGACTTGCTGTTTCAAGGGCATCTTTTTTATCTTGAATCCTCTTGGAAGCTCTTTGGGGGGCTTTTGATCCAGAGCAGTCTTTTCCCCTTTTTTCACTATTTCTTGAATTTCCACATCCTGATTGGTCCAATAATTGATTAATTTGAGAAAGTTTTGTAGTCAAAGGAGAAATTACAGAAGTCTCATCAGAATCAATCAAGTCTAGTTCCTCATCACGGCCAGCAGAAGCACTTTGATCAGTCACTGTTGTGTATAACTTAACTGAGAGAAAGAAATATTAAAATTTAATCAGTTATTATTTAACTTTGTTGAAAGAAAAATAAAGGAAAAAATAAATATATTTCAGGTATATAATCAATTATCAAGATTTTTTAATCAACTAGAATAAGGAAAATATATTCTTTTTCAGGACAAAAATCAACTGAAAAATTATAAAAATTTTTTATTTAAACTACTTAAGATATTTATATTTTATTAATAGGATTCAAAATGAATCAACTGAAATAATCAAATAATTTATTAATTATCAGGACAAAAGTCAACTGAAATAATTAATACAAATCTCAATTAGTTTTATATATTGATATATAATTATCAGGACTATGATTCAACTGAAGTAATAAGTAATTTAATACAATTAAATTAGATAATTTATATATTTATTATTTCACTGCCAGGACAATTGTCAACTGAAACAATAAAATAAAATTTTAATTATCAGGACAATTGTCAACTGAAATAATTAAACAATAATAATATATTTTATTAAAATAACTTTATTACTTCTAGTACTAAGAACAGTATTGCTCTATCTTGGTCAACTAGGAAAAAATTTAAAAAAAAAATTATTTACCAGGAACCTCCCCCTGTAATGTGAATAAATTAATGCCACTACAGAGTGCTGAGTAAAAAGATATACGTGAAAGATGAAATAATCAGAGTGAGACCTACAGATAGTAACTTGTATAGTTACTACAAATATATAGAACAAAAACACCTATATAAACCTTAGATTTGGGGCGAGGTTGAATTCCCTGTCATGGAAAAAAAGGTAAGTCACATGATTTATGATTTTTGTTGTTTTTCAGTCATCCACAAGTCCTTATTGATCCTCTTAGTTGAAGGTCCCTTGGTTTCTGGCATCCAGATAACAATGTTTCAACAACAATTTGTAAATTCTCCCAACTGTAAAGATGGTCTTGATTATTTTACGGTGGACCAAACGGCGGAGAAGGTGGATAACTCAAGGATTTCAAAACAGGTATGTAGTTTTTATCTTTTATTATTAACTCCTCAATTAGAAGGTAAAGAAATAATAATATTATTATCTATGGGATTTAGATTTATGTAAATTTAAGTACTAAAGCAGAAGTAGTAGTAATAGAAGTGATTTTGGTTGTATATAAAAAATTGTAAGTGATAAGGAATGAAGGAAAACAGCACAAAGTGGAAGGCCTTTTATAGGCAAAAAAGGAGAGAGAGCACATGGATTTAAGAAGCCTACATACAAGGGTGTGAGAGAAAAGATCCTTCCCAAATAAGGAATTACAAATAACAGAGAGTACTAAAAAGATGAAACAATAAAATAAATTTTAATATATATCAATTTATTTTATATATTTTAAAGTTCACTTTTAAATGTCACACTTAGTACAAAACAATTTGAATTTTCAATTTTTAGAATTTAATATAATTTGAGTATTTTAAATAAACTAATTTGAATTTTTTTCATTTTTAGTATTAGTATATTTTTATCTCTTTAACCTGTCATTGAGTACATTGTTAGGGAATAAAAAATATAAGGGACATTAATATTAATTTTAATATTTACTAAATTTACTTATTGTAATTAGTTATATATTACAAGTAATTTTTAAAGTAAATATAATATAATTAATAATAAAATAAGAAAATAAAAAAGGCGTGGATTCATCCCAGTAAAAAATTTATTATTTTACTGGGTAAGTCTAGCAGCCTGGCTGACAAAATTTCTAATTGCTAGGCAACCTCATCATAAGGGAAAAGAAGTGGAAATTGTAATTGGAGAATAGCTGGGATGTAATTCAGATATCTTTTGAAGGGGGCCATCTCTTTGTGCCAGAATGATATCCCTAAAGCCTTGAAATTCTTCACCACTTCCATGCATGATCAGACCTACTTCATTGCAAGTAGGGTTGTTATAGCATTGTAGGTCAACATTTGGGGGAGTGGTACTTTTGAGGAAGATTTTGATAGGGGAGTTGGACTGAGCTATTCTTTCTTTAGCTGTTTTGAACAATGCAACAAACAGATTGCAACTGTCAAATATTTCTTGCAAAGACACAACTACAGGGAGGAGAACATTTCCATGCACATTTTCCACTTGTTGTAGGGCCTGCTGTAGAGGATCATGCTGAGTAACATAAATTTGTGTAAATTTTTCAGCACCATCTATTGGTGGTAGAAGAGAGCAAATATAGTGAAGCAGTTCACCAGATATTCGGAAAGTAAAGACACCCTTTTGTCCCCAGGTTGAATGATCAATTTTTGCACCAAGAGAATTCATTTCCAAGGCATTATTTAAATTTTGAATTTTTTTCCTGAAGTGATTGGGATCTGCAGAAATCATTTGCATTTGAAAGTTATAAAATATACAGGTAAAAGAGATAAAATTAGTTATTGGATACACATGTGGAAAAGAAGTATTAGCCAAACAAAGTTCAAATCCTTCAAATAGTGTTTTAACTCTGTTGGTGGTTCAAGTGTTATTGGTATGAGAGCCTTTCCTTCACTGAAGGAAGTAGAAAATCCTGGTTGACTTATGGGTGATGCTGCAATTTTTTCCTCCAACCAATGAGCTTCCCCACAATAACCACAAATTACATCACATTTTTGCAAAGGGTGAGGCTGAGGATATGAGGGGGTAAGCAGCCTTCTTCCAAGTGGCAATGAAGAAGTTTGTGATGAGAAAGCAGAGTTAATGGATGGCTTTGATATAACAGGAACATTGGATGAAAAAGGCAGTTGACCATGGCTATTGGGTGGATCTATTGCACATATCTCTTGAATTATGGTTTGAAAACCTGACTGTCCACAGGGTCTACCCCTTTTAGTGTGAGATGGACCCATGATTAAAGCTACAAAGAAAGATACACAAATCAGAGGATTGGTCACATCATCATTTCCCATATATATGGTGGGTTTCTCCCAAGACAATAAATTCATGGTAATACAAAATGATGCAATATTATATCTACACATATTATATCTAAAAATTATATTATATACATAAAAAACTATCATCATTATACATCCTATATCATCACATTAATTATCATTATATATATCTATACATAAAGAAATATTATCATCTATGAAATATCATATCTAAACGTAAAAAAATATTATAAACATAATAATTATCATATATGTATTAATCATAAATATCAAATGTTTTTCAAATCAATATATAACATAGCTTATATATATTATATACTACTTCTGCTTCAAATGATGAAAATTATACATTATTTTGATATCAATTGCATTTCATATATCAATATGAACATATATATCATACTTTTTTTTTATATTATATATTATCTGCTTCATATGATGAAGTTCATGAAGCAATACATACATCAACTGAATTTTAGTACAAATATGTATATAATATTTTCATTATATTTTTTCTGCTTCATATGATGAAGTTCATGAAGAAATATATATCAATTGCATTTAATAACAAATATAAATATATATATATAGATTTCAAAGTTTTAAAAAATAAAAAAATGAAAAAAAGACTTACAATAAATTAGTGAAGGTTGGGTGATGTCCCAGGTGGTGGAGGTGGATCTGTGTTTTGTGGGAGGTGATTGAGTGGGTGGAGGGGGAGGTGGGTGTTGCTGGAAAGGGGGGGAAAGTGTTTAAAAAAAAGAAAAAAAAAGGTAAAAAAAGACTTACAATAAATTAGTGGAGGTGGGGTAAACTGCAAGGTAGTGGAGGTGGATGTGGGTGTCAAAGGAGGTGATTGAGTTGGTGGAGGGGGAGGTGGGCATTTCTGGAAAGGGGGGAAGTGTTAAAAAATAAATAAAAAAGAAAAAAATAAGAAAAAATAATACTTACAATAAATTAGTGGAGGTGGGGTGATGTGCAAGGTGGTGGAGGTGGGTGTGGGTGTTGCGGGAGGTGATCAAGTGGGTGGAGGCAGAGGTGGAGACTAGCTGTAAGGGGTGATATTGGGATTACAACTAAAAAAAAATACTTACAAATACCAAGGATGAGAGTGTTGATCAGGGAAAAGGGTAAACAGATGGGGTGGAAGTGGAGTGGATTAAAAGAAAAAAGGAATAAAAAATAAAAATAAAAAACAAATGAAAAATTAGAAGGGTGGACCAAGGAGGAGTGGCACAGGTATGTGTGACGTGGAGGGGTGGAGCTGGAGTTTTTGCAAGGGCAGTGAGGGGGGGGGAAGTTAGTTTTGCGGCAGAATATGCTAATTTTTACAAAGTTAGGGCACAAGTTCTTTTATATATATAGATTATAATTCTTCTTTTTCTCTTTCTTCTTCTCTTTTTTTTTCCTCTTCAAGACTCTTTTTTATTTATTTTTTATCTCTTTAACTTTTTTATCACTCAAAATTTATAGAAAATAGATCTGAAAGACTTTCAAAACCAGATGAAAAATGAAAAAAAACAAATAGTTAATTATAAATTTTATAAAACACAGACATGCAGTAAAATGAGAACTGTCAGGCTGAGCTCAAGTATAGAGATGTGAATAGCTTGAATAGTCAGTTTTCTAGAAAATATCAAGGGTCCTATGTGAATAATGTAGTAAAAATCCCATAAGTATTAAAATATAACTCAATATAAGGGTCTTTGTAATTTTAATCTCACTATTTATAAATGGGTTACAATCTTATAGTTGGTAGAAAAATAGAGAATATAATTCAAACACTATTCAAAGACTTTAAAAGTAATGATAAAATGTATTGTAATTTTGATGGCTATATTTTTTATTTGTAATGATAAAGAATAAAGAAAATAAGACCAAAAACACCTTCCTTTTATACCCAATAATTCTCCAATGTGTCCCCCTGATTTACCAATCCTATACATAGCCAATGACACCTTATTCTAGCTAATACATCTTTCAATCAACATAAGGAATGACCAATGACACAATTAGAATGATATCACCTGCCAAAATCCTGGAGTAACAGGGATAATCCATCAAAATAAAAGAATAAGCCAAACAGATAGTATATGCATGTAATACCTTTAAATAAAAGACTAAAAAATGAAAAAATAACACTAAATATAACAAATTATTAATAGGGCTTAACAGTAGAAATGAAGAGGGTGATTATTCCAAATTACTATGCGAAATCCCAATTCAATTATGACCAATATTGACTGAGAAACCACTGAGAACCCCAAAAAAGAACGTGAGATGTGGGGTGACAGAATGCAGTCCTTGGAAGACACTTGCACAGGAAAATCCTTGACTAATTTAGGCAAATTTAAGCATGGTAGTGAATTTAAGGTGCCAATATTAAGGTTAATGAAATTAGTGCATATAATGAGGTAAATGCACTTATAATTAAATTAGGACACTAAATAAGTGCCTGTTGCCTATTTTAGTGTGTTTCCCCATAGAGGGAATACAATGTGGGGTAATTATATTGTTGAAATTCTAACTTTGCTAAAAATGAAGCTATTCATGTGGGAAAAATTCAGGCAGTATGTGGCCAGTACACAGAAGCCATTTCTGGCATAAAAAACACCAAATTTAAAAGTGTTATTTTTATGCATTTGAGTAGCAAAATCAATGGTCCTAATTTAGATGAATTGATCTTTCAAGGCCCATTTTTAATATTATTAAATTTATAGCACATATATTCAACTTTTAAGTGATTTGAAGCGCCATTCTTGTTTTTTCCATAAAACAATGAAAACAAAAGCTTTAAGTCTACTTAAAAACTGTCAGCCAGGCTGTACCGGGAGTCCAGTATATGTTATAATATTTTATTGGACCTTAAAATGGGCAAATGATTACTTATATTATGCATATAAATTACGATTATATTGAAAAATAAAATTACATAACTAACTCATGATAATAAAATTAAAATAATCAGGAATGTTTTCTCCCAGGATCAGACATTATTAATTGCAGAAGATTCTTATCCACTAGCGCTGGGGCTAGTGGATAAGGAATCCACAATAATGCATTATCCAGCCTCTTATTCCCCAATTTCAGCTTCCCACTCATAACCTAAACCTTCTACCAACAGTAATGAAGCACCTCTCTACTAGGAAGAAACTTCACACAGCTATGAATGCTATCACTTTAGTTTTAGCCGCTGACTCTGACTCTGACTCTGGGTTGGAAGACACTTTAGCTTATATTTCTTTTATTTCCAAAAAGCATTATTTTATCCCAAGGGGGCCAAAACTTTATCATTATCCCAGATATGACCTCCTATCCATTTTCAACATTGCTCATTTAAACTTCACTTAACTTTTTTGAACTTCTCCTGATTCTTTTTTTAACCTTTCTCAACTCATCTCCAATAATCCTATCATCCATAATAATTACCATAACAAACAGTGTGATCCTGCCTTTCAACTTGCTGTGGCACTATGTATCTTTGGTTCAAACGTAAATGGTGCTGCTGTAAGATATTCAGATAATCTCTTTACCATAGGAGATGGTACTGTCATATTATACACCAAGTGCTTCATGATTGCTATCCTTTCTCTCAAGTCTCAAACACTTGCTTGGCCAACTCCACAACAGCAATTTGAATCATCTCAAGTAATGCAAGCCAAAGGTCTCACTGGATGTGTAGGTTTTGTTTATGGTACAACTATAACTTTGAGTCAAAAGCCTGCTCATGATGGAAACCATTATTTTGATTGCAAAAATAGGTTTCTTCAAAATGTTCTCCAATTTCACATCTTTCATGAACTAACTTTTAATATTCTTTGTATATACTCTAATTCCATTCAACTTTTCTGTGATTTCAACAAAAAGTTTTGTTGCTTTTCATAGGGGCTTCCCCGGCTCATGTCATGACTCTTCCGTCTTCCAAAAAATGAGGATTTCTTAAAGTCCTGACTCATATTTTGACAAATCTCAGTACCTCCTTGCAGACTCAGAATATGCAACTGGAAAGTAAAGTATACCTGCTTTCTGTGGTGCAACTTTAGAAAATAACCCCAAACTCACCTTTAATTATCACCTTGCCCAATCAAGAGTACAGATTGAACATGATATTTGGATTTTAAAGGGAAGATTTTCTAGTCTCCAGGAACTCAGAATCCAATTTAAAAAAAATGGAAATAAAAACTTCAAATCATTGGATAATGACTTGCGTTATACTCCACAATATACTAGTTGATTTAAAGGATGAGTGGAATGATCTTTATGAAGAAGAGGATCCTGAACCAGCACCTGCTCTCCCCTTTCTTGAATCACAAAACATTCATTCAACCGGAATACGCTCTGTCATTATACCAATCACCCTCCACCATTTTGACACACAACCCTTTTAATTTTTTGTTTTCATACTCTCCAAATGTCCACTTTGTATACTTTATTCACTTGGCTTGGTAGTTTTGTTTTTTGCATATTCATTTTTTTTTGAATTTACAGCAAATATCTCTTTTTTGTATGGCTCATTGGTTTTTTTTCACCAGCTCAAAATGAAATTGCATACTTTTTCAGTGTTACTTTCTTTCATTATTCACTCATATCCTTTTCCTCCTCTCCTCAAACATCCCTCAAATATTTTGGTTGCATTTTTTTTAATTCATCCCACCAGGTAAGTCATTTTTCTCATTTTTATTGAATTTTTATTTGCTAATCATGATTTTTTTTGCTTTTTTTTGCTTTTGTTTTTGTTTTTGTTTTTGTTTTTTTTTGTAAGTGCTTCATTTATTCTTTTTTAAAGCTTAAACTAATTTTTTTTGTTTTTTCTCTCCCTCTTTTTTTCTCTTGTTCTGCTCTTTTTCCCTCCTTTCCCCCCTTTCCCCCCTTTCCCCCCTTTCCCCCCTTTCCCCCCTTTCCCCCCTTTCCCCCCTTTCCCCCCTTTCCCCCCTTTCCCCCCTTTCCCCCCTTTCCCCCCTTTCCCCCCTTTCCCCCCTTTCCCCCCTTTCCCCCCTTTCCCCCCTTTCCCCCCTTTCCCCCCTTTCCCCCCTTTCCCCCCTTTCCCCCCTTTCCCCCCTTTCCCCCCTTTCCCCCCTTTCCCCCCTTTCCCCCCTTTCCCCCCTTTCCCCCCTTTCCCCCCTTTCCCCCCTTTCCCCCCTTTCCCCCCTTTCCCCCCTTTCCCCCCTTTCCCCCCTTTCCCCCCTTTCCCCCCTTTCCCCCCTTTCCCCCTTATTCTCTTCCTCACCTTTCCCCCTCTTTATGCGCTCTTTTTCCACCCTTTAGGCCACCTCTCAACTCTCCCCCTCTCCCCTCCACCACCTCCCCCCACCCCCTTTTAATTGCTAACAAATTGCTATGTGATTCAGCAGTGTTCCTGCACCAGGACATAAAAGTACAGATGTCTTAGCTACTTCCATTGCAAACTCATGCAATATCACCACAAGTCCTCATCTTTATTGTCATTCAAACCATCAAAATTTGATGCGAAGTGAGAAAACAAGAAACAGAAGTAAAAACTGAAGTAAAAGTTTAAGTCAAACTAAACACAGAAGCAGAAATAGAGCTCTTGTCAGTATAGTCTAGTATATAAGTATGATATAATAGTGTTTATATATGGTCCTACTACTTATTTATAAATTATTTAGTGATTAAACCTCAGGGGAAGACTAATAAAATAGTTATACTCAAATAAAACTCACAATACTTGGATTTTAATGCGTGCTAGTGGTGGAAAATAGATGTATAAAATATAGTTATAGCTTATATAAAGATAATATCAATTTATAATGGCTTTAAAATATATTTCTGAATGCTAATAATTGTATTGTAGTGTTTGTTTGAGTTTTAGTAATTGAATGATGATAAATAACCGTCAAAATCCCTCCTTACTTATACCCAAATCCACTGGAGTGCACAGACCTTCAATCCAGATGATGTTATGGTAAGGTAAACTCTTACAGTTGCCTTGCTGTAAGCAGAATCCGGAGGAGATATGTGGATTTAGCTGGAAACCCCGTCCTTCCAATAAAAATAACAAAATGGGAATTCTAAATCACTAAGCTAACCAATCTACTTAGATCTGATTGATAAAAATAATGAAACTCTAAATATTTATCGCTTATTGAGATTTAAAGAAAGTGGCTGTTGATAAAGAAATACTGATAACAACAATTAAGGTGTACCAGTGAAAGATCTGAAAAGATTGACTTTTATGTTTTTATAATAATTTGAGTTTTTATGAGACAGCAATAATCAAGTCCCAGCGATGAAGACCTTTCTAAAGATACCCTGTTTGAAGTGTTATTTTTAAATTGTTGAGTGGTATTTCTAAAATGTTATATATAAAATATAAAGTTATAAGGGTATTACAAGTTTATTTAATTTGTTGAGTAATAAAAAATGAGACCGTGGTGGTCAATGATTAAGCTGTATGATGTGTCCCCCCCCCCTCGATTTCGAGTTTGAGAAGCGCTTAAGTATTCCTAGTCACGTGCCTAAGTTTTCCCCTCCTGAGCTCTTCCAGAGTCAATCCGGAGCCCGTACGGAGTCCGTCCGGACTTCCGGACTCAATTAGAACCTTAAAACTATAATAAAAAATCTAGAAAAATTACACATAATAGAGCTACTTCCCCTTTACATACCAAACTAATTTTCGTAGTCTGCGCAGCTCTACTTACCCCGTGAAAATTTATCAAAGTTAAGTAATTTTTGAAAACGTAAATATTTCTATAAAACTTTAAAATTCATTTAAAAATATAAGAAAAATAGTAAAAATTCTGGGAAAATTTCCCAAGGTTCTTGAGTGACTCGACTTGATACTTATAAATTTTCAGACCGTAAAAATAAGTTTTCTCCGTAAAATAAATTGTATTTGTGTAGGCATTCGCTCGTGACCAATTTCTTCATATTTTAAACTCCAATAAATTAAATAAAACCCTTTTATAAAAAATAATAACTCCAATCTTGCACGCCGTAATAACTCCATTTACATATTTAGGTGCCGTACTAAACTTTAGGCTACCACATCCTCCCTCCAATCGAGAATGTCCCCATTCTTAAAACTTTGCATAAGTGGTCGAACACAATATTCATCTTTAACCTTCAACCACCATCTTCTTTAATCAACTATAAAATTCATCTTCATCAATATGTCTTCCAAAGAACTTGTCGCTCCATGTGAACTCTGCGCTCAATACCAGGTACCTTGTTTAATGTCCAACCCTAATCTTCCTGGCAGAACAGCTTGCGACTTATGCCGTGTGAAAAAAGTCAAATGCAACCGGCCAATAGTTCCTTCTAAAACAAACGTATATTTAGGACCAGCAGCTCTCCCTGATCCCTCAACTTCTAAAAAGCGATCCAAAATTCCTGTCTTCTTAAAACGAATAAGATCAAAAACAGCTTCAAAAGTTCAATCTTCATCAACGGATCCCGGCCTAATTTTGCCTTCACAAGATCCTAATCCTATAACGCCAGTACCCCCAACTAACTTTGCTGAGACTATGTTTCCTGGCTCTAAATGTAAGACCCTATTTATCTTACTAAAAAAAACTTTTAATCAAAATTGACTAAACCTATGACTTAATAACATATTTGAACTTCTAGCTGTCGAAATAACCAACACTGATGATGTTGGTAGAGTGAAGACGGACTATATCAATCATTACCCAAATTTTCATCGCTATCTTTTTCTTGACTTTACTAATGAGTTGAAACAAAAAATGCTGGCCTATTTTCAAGAAACTCCAGCTAATAACCATGAAGACCTCATGAAAAGAAGAATTTTAATGCAAAGCTTTGATAATGATGTTGAACAATTTCAAAGAAATTATCTTTTCTAACAGTATAACTTGATAAAATTTTGTTTTTGCTTGGTCTTCTTAAACTTTCAACATAATTGATGTTTTCTTTCTTCTCTGGCTTGATATAACATAAAATAAAATAATATAAATCTTGTGATGATTCCACTACTGAGAGCAAGGTTTGAATCCCTTCAGACTCCCATATACCAGTCTTCCTTCTTGTCACAGCATTGAGAGAGTGGATCTTCCTATGAGCCGAATACTCCTGATTCCAACCTCATAGGGCCCCCCACTGAGCCGAATTCTATGATTCCAATCTCGCCATAAGGTCCTCCAAGCTTCACACCAAAAAAAAAAATGGCCTAACTATGAGGCACTAAAAAAAAAAAAATCATTCCCTAAAATCCAACTACCATCCTAACTTCTGATTCCTTCATCACAATTTTCAAACTTTGCTATACAGCAAACCCATAAAATACTTTTTCCAGGCTTCCAATAATAATATTAACTTTAGACCATGTTAAAGCGCCACAAATTTTACCTAATTAACCATTATGCTTTCTTTAGCATCATCACCACCTAAAGTTTTAACCTCCTAAAGCTATCAGCACCCAATTCCAGAAATAATTGAATAACCAGTTTAGAGTCTTAGTGGACAGTGATAAATTAAAAGATTGAATTGAGTTATCCAAACAAGATTGACATTCCAGTTTAAAGTCTTGGTGGACCAAACATATAATCGATTGCCAGTTTATGGTCTTGGTGGACCAAAGATCGTTTAGGTGCATAAATAACTTGATAAATTCCTAAGTAAGGCCTAGGCTTGACCAAAGATTGAATAAATTTGATAATCCAGTTTAATGTCATAGTGGACCAAACATTTGATCGACAAGTAATCCAGTATAAGGCCATAGTGGTCCAATGAATGTTGAATTATCCTGCAGATATTAATTTTCCAGTTTAAAGTCATAGTGGACTAAAACAATGAATGAACTACCAGTTTAAAGTCATGGTGGACCAAACATTTAATCGATAAGAAATCCAGTTTAAGGTCATGGTGGACCCAACAGCTTGATAACAGTCCAGTTTAAGGTCTTGGTGGACCTAACAACTTCATAATAGTCAAGTTTAAGGTCTTGGTGGACCTAAAAACTTCATAATAGTCCAGTTTAAGGTCTTGGTGGACCTAACATTTGATTGATAAATAAAATATAAAAAAAATCCTTCTCCAAAAATATCCATAAAATCTTGAATCATTCTTGAAATTCAGTTTAAAGTCTTGAAGGACTAACAGCTCCAATATAAAATCTTTAATGACAGTCTTGAAAATTAGCCAGTTTAAAGTCTTGGAGGACTAACAGCTCCAAAATTCGTATAAAAACCTTAAGGAAAGTCTTGAGAGTAGCCAGTTTAAATTCTTGGAGGACTAAAAGATCCAAAATATGTATAAAAAACCTTAAAGAACGTCTTGAACAGTAGCCAGTTTAAAGTCTTGGAGGACTAGAAGATCCAAAATATGTATAAAAACCTTAAAGAATGTCTTGAACAGTAGCCAGTTTAAAGTCTTGGAGGAATAACAGATGTCTTGAAGTAAAATCCCATAGGTATTGAGTTCCTTTAGACCCTGTTTCCTGTCTAAACTAAATGAATAAAACTAAAAAAATAGAATGAAGACCAAAAAATAAAACTAAGAAATATAATAATTTTTTTGATTTAATTAATTAATTAATTTTTTTTTTTTATTTTATTATTTTATTTTTATTTATTTTTTTATTTTTTTATTTTTATTTATTTTTTATTTTATTTTATTATATTATTATTATTATTATTATTATTTTTTTTTTTTTAATTTTTTTTAATTTTTTTTAATTTTTTTTTTTTTTTTTAATTTAGAATAAAAGATTTGAGTAAAGATAGTTTTGAAATAAAAGTTAAAATTTAATTTTTAAAGAAAGATAAACGAATGTGAAAAGAAAGATAAAAAAAGTAATAATAATAAAAAATTTCAAAATAAAATTTTTAAAAGATGCCCCCCGGCCATTTGATGAGCCGTACCCTTGACATCATACCCACATCCAAGTGCAACTTGATGTGGTTACACAATTTTGAGAAATTGAAAAGAAAAGAAAATAAATGAAAGTTTTTAGAAGATAATTTTTATAATGATGATCACTGGGTGGGCTCCCTCCAATTTATAAAAATGATTAGAGACCACCAGTGAGCATCACCTTTACAATAATTCATAATATATATTAAAGAAAAGAAATCACAATCTAACATAAAAAAATCAAAAACAAAATAAAATAAAAGAATCTTGAATCCGGCGTTGAGAGCGATGTCTCTTGATTCGTTCCAGTTTATAGTCTTAGTGGACTTCCTATAATTAAAAGACAAAGCCAGGATTCAACTAGAAACAGGGAAAATTTTGGAAACGAACATTATGGGGTAATTGTGTATAGAGCAGCCAGCCCATCAATTACCCCCACACTTGCCAATATTAAATTAAGAAGGTTCCCCTGTGAACACTTCTTCCAATAAATTTTAAAAATTTCCCAACACTATCTTCACCTATATTTTAAGAATTTTAAATTTTGAAAATTTTCAAAGAAGGTTTTCTCGCATTTCGTTATGTTTCATCACAGTTTCGTCGCCCATATGCAGTGTAACAATAGTAAAGTATTTTGATAAAAAGAAGATAGTTTATCCTCGTTGCGGAGGTGGATAAGATTTTTTTTTTTTTTTTAAATGTCATAGTTTATCCTCATTGCGGAGGTATCCATAAAATTTGATAAATGTCATTAAAATTTTAGTTTATCCTCATTTCGGAGTTCGTCCATTTAATTTCATAAATGTCATAGTTTATCCTCATCGCGGAGGTCTAAATTTAATAAAAGTCATTAAAATTGTAGTTTATCCTCATTTCGGAGTTATCCATATAATTTCATAAATGTCATAGTTTATCCTCATTGCGGAGGAATAAAATTTGATAAATGTCATTAAAATTGTAGTTTATCCTCATTTCGGAGTTATCCATATAATTTCATAAATGTCATAGTTTATCCTCATTGCGGAGGAATAAAATTTGATAAATGTCATTAAAATTGTAGTTTATCCTCATTTCGGAGTTATCCATATAATTTCATAAATGTCATAAAAATTGTAGTTTATCCTCATTTCGGAGTTAGACTTCGGCACTCCTGGTGCCTCTAGGATAGAGCCGTTTCACTTGATCGGCTGCTACCCTCTTCTTTAATACTACTCCATCCAACTCTTCTAGCACATATGAACCGCCGGAAACTTGCTCCTTGATTTTATACGGTCCATTCCACCTATCTGCAAACATCTTTCCCCACTGACTTTCCAAACTCCTATTATACACCAGGACCATATCTCCTGGGTTCAAAGGTTTCCTTAATCGATGTGCCAACCGCTCATCCCAATATCTAACTGATTGATTTCGGATCTTCATCATCCGCGAATATGCCTTTTCTAAATATTCTTCTTTCTTTTCTAGCTGCATCATTCTTGCACACAATAATTCTTCAGTAGTTTTGACCGTGTCCCAGTCAACTCCAAGATATGATTCAGCTTCTAAATCAACCGGTAAAACTGCTTTCTGTCCAAAAACAAGTTCATAAGGTGAAAATCTGGTCATCCTTTTGGCAGTGATTCGATCAGCAAATAAAACTAAAGGTAAATAGTGCCTCCACTTTTCGGCACTTGTCCCACACATTTTAACTAAAGCATCCTTAATAACTTGATGCCCTCTTTCAACCATGCCTTCAGCTTCAGGATAATATGGGGTTGCTACCCTAACCTTTGATCCAACTTTTAATACAGCCTCTTTAAACTCTGTCCCAAATTCAGGACCTCCATCTACCGTTACCAACTTCATCACCCCATACCTATATACCCAATTATTCAAAAAGAATTCTGCCACATTTTTGGCAGTTAAATTAATAAGAGGAGCTGCCTCTACCCAACCAGATAAATCATCTCTGGCCACAATTAAATATTTATACCGTCCCTCTTTTATGTGAACGGCATCTAAACTAACTCTCCCAAAGAGCGTATATTCACCGGTCGCGCGTCCAGGTTCTTTTGGCCTTAAATAACTTCATCTTTGACATTCTTCGCATGACTGAACCCACTGTTTAACAGCCATCTTCATGCCAGGCCACCAAAATCGATCAGAAATTCTTCTAAATGTTTCTCCAACGCCTCTATGCCCGAGATCTTCATGCAGTGATTTCAAAACTAATTCTTGCCCCTTCTGTTGAGTTATAACTACTTGAGGATTTGGATACCTCCTCCTCATTAAACGTCGACCAGATAGGTAAAACGTAGATGACTTCCTCTTGATAGCCACCCATTCATCGTCTTCACAATCTTCTGGCCTCTCTAAAGTCAACAAATATTTGACTAACAAAAAATAAAAACCAGTCTGACCCCAGACTTCATCTTGAAAATCGATTAATATAACATCAATAGGGACTTCTCTATCACCAATATCACCTGCACATGAATGAGCCAATAATCGTTGACCCCTAAATAAATCTTTAATCGAGCTATGTCGACATTGTTCTTCTGAACCTTTGGATCCTTCGTAAACCGTATTCAAAAATACCTCTTTCTCTTTATCCACCCTTTTATTTAAATTCTCTAATTCTCCAACATATACACCATTCCTTAATTTACTACTATCCCACACTACCAATCCATCTTCCTCTACATACACCACATCTTCTTCTACCTCCTCTCTGCCAAATTTATCTACACCTTTTCCAACACCTTTATTAACATAAAAACTATTTTCCAGTTTATCCTCTTGGTGGAGGTCATCATCATCATAATCTAAACACAATAGTCCTGCCAGTTTAACCTCATGGGGGAGGTATGGAAAGTCTTCAGCTCCTTTAGTGCTGGCTTTGATAATAGGTATATCTTCATCGAACTCTTCTGAGTCTGAATCTTCTTCAGTGGGTGGTCTCCTTGATAAACCATCTGGCATAGTAAAAGTTTTGCCAGGCTTATGAACTAAATCAAACGAAAAATGTTGAATAAAAGCTACCCATCTCGTCATGGGTGCATTCGGTAAACTTGGGGAATTAATCATCTAGATTAACGATTTCGCATCCACTTGCAACTCAAAATGTTGCCCCCACAAAATATGCTGAAGTTTCTTCAGTATTTTCGCCACACCACATAATTCCAATTTTGGTTGAGAATATCTTGATTCGACCTCAGTAAATACTACAGATTCATACCTAACTGGCCTGATGTAACCAGCTTTATCCATCTGAGACAAAACCGCCCCAGCTGCCACCTGACTTGAATCTACTGCTAAATAAATTCTACCAGCATCTTTTCCATAATCCAACTTGTGCAGGACTAAATCCTTCCCCACAACCTCCTTCAACTTCACAAACGCCTTCTCACACTCTTCATCCCACTCCCAGTCTGCATCCTTTCTCGTTAACCGTCTCAATGGAGCTGCCAATGAAGAAAAGTCCTTGATAAACATTCTAACATATACGCAAACGCCTAAAAACCCTCTGACTTTGGTCGTATTCTTGGGTCTTGGCCAGGACTGAATTTTGTTAACTTTCTTCTTGGACATAATCCTACCCTCTCTACATACCACATGGCCTAATATTTCTAAGGCTGGCACACAACAGGAAAATTTTGAGCCTGAAATAGTTAACCCAGCCTCTTCAATTCGAAACAAGATTCTTTCTAATATAATTGCAAATTCCCAAATGAATTTGCGTATCCCGGGATTCTCTTCCAACACCTGGTTATCATAGTCGGTTGTTGGTCCCTTAATTCCTCCATCATCTATAAAGATTCCAGCATATTGTGGAATTTTGTCTTGAAGGATCCAAGCCATCTGAGCTTGATAAACTGCAACCGAATTTGTTGCTCCTTGAGGTAATCTTGTTAACTGTAAACGTCCAAGTGGTGTATCGAATGTAGTGAGAGGCCTTGAGTCCGGATGTAACTCTCTCTCATCATATCCACCCATAATATCTCCCAAACCATAACACACTCTCCCTGCAAACGCTTCAACAAACTCCTCAGCACTAGGCGGTATCCCAGCATCCTTTATTGTAACCCTATTTAATTCCCTAAGATCATGAACAACTCTAAGCTTGCCATTCGGTCTCTTGATACAAAATACCGGTCTAGAATAACTTGATGTTGATTGCTCATACAGTCCAGTGTGTATCCGTTCTCTGACAACTTCAATATAGGCTTCTTTTAATGCAGCCGGAATAGGAATCGGTTTCTGCTGCCACGGTTCATGACATACCACAGGAATCTTGTAAGGCTCCCCATAGGAATGCTTCAACACACCCCTCTCCTCTTCTACAAAAGCAATGGCCTTCTCTCGCTTGACCATCACATCCAACAACAACTTCTTCTCTTCTCCAGACAACCAACCATCAGGTCCAAAATTAACAACACCCATTCTCTCAAAAGTGATTCTTGACGTCTCAGAAAATTCAGGCGGATTCTTTACCAAGGGACTTTCATAAGGATCTCTTGATAACCTTGGTCTTCTCAAAGGTGGATTTAATTCAGCAGGTAGCGGTTCATTAATAGGTCGAACTTTATTTGCTACTTTCTTATATTTGGCTGCGTCCACATCTAAATAAGCTTGAGGTAAAACATTTACTTTTGATTTGCCATTAAAAATTTCATCAAATAAATCTTCTTCATCGTCAGAATCAGAATAAGAAAAATTAGAAAAATATTTTATTTCATTTTTAAATTTTACCCTTTTCTCCTTTCCCTCGTCTAATTTATAAACAGATTTTCCAACACCTTTGCTTCCCTTATCCAACAGTAAATCACCCGTAAAGAAAGTTGGCAGTTTAACCTCTTGCTGGAGGACCGGAATTGAATTTTCACAAAAATTATTTTTTTGTGTTTTAATTATACTGAGATTTTTTATCGGATTTTGATGTGATATTTGCAGTTTACCCTCTTGCTGGAGGTCCGTAATAGAAGGAGATAATTGCAGTTTAACCTCTTGCTGGAGGTCCGAAATAGAAGGAGTTAATTGCAGTTTAACCTCTTGCTGGAGGCCCAAAATAACATACCCTTCCAATTTTTATCCAACCTAATTTGGCCCATTTGGCCTTTTTCACCATTTTTAAATTTTATAGAAAAACCGGGTAAATCCAATAAACATATAGAAAAGTCCATATCATATTTGCACTCCAAAGTAATATTAACAGAAAATAATTGAGAATCCACTTGAATTATCTCCAAGTGAGCTGACCTATTGCAATCCGGGATCTCATCCTGAGGAGAGATTACAACATTAGAGTGATCAGCCCCTGCTACCCCAAAAAATGAGGGCATCCATCCCTTTCCAACAAACATAATTCACCAGAAGCCGTGCGTTTTATATGCCGCTTCTTGGTGCAAACACAACACTGGCACAGAGTAGTAATCCCTGGCCGTGTTTCCCAACCTTCATCTCCAGGAGGCGCTAACCGCATATGTAACCTCTGCATATCTTCACCAGTGATTTCCAAACTAATCCCCATGCCAGCTTGATACCCTATCCTGGCCTCAAAATCCATCAAAAAAGGACCACCAAGAACAGTTTTGACTGCTCCTCTGGCCACATAAAAGTGAACCTTACCAACAGATCCACCAATGCCTAACCTGACATGCTCAGCTGTACCCATCAGCTCTGTTGCATGCCCTCCAATACCTCTGAGGTTTCCCCCAGTTCCACTTTTAATTGGCAAGCCTATACTCGTCGCTTGCTCCAATGAAATTAAATTAATTTGAGACCCTGAATCGACCAAGGCCTTTACTTCTTTACCATTTAGAGTTACCACCAGGTAACCCAGGGGAGCGGAAAAATGCGTATCTACATCTTCACCAAACTTTTCAGCATTTTCACAAATATATTCCACCTCTCCAGTGGAAACCCGACGCCTCGTCAAATGCTTCTTTTGCTTTTCAGCAAGTGCCGGACTAATCGTAAATAACTCCCCCAAAGATAAGGGAATCTGCAGTTGATTCACCCTATTCAAAACTGCGTCCATCGCATTAGCTTGACCAGAAACTACTGGCCACTCATACTGGACCTTTGATTTAACAACCTTGGCCCTGGGTACCTCTTGAGGTCCAACCGAGCCATCTTCACCCCCCATTATAACATCTTCACTTTCTATAACCCTAACTCCGTCACCAGCTTCTTGCACTAATCCTGATCCATCGCTAGTCCTTCTTACACCCTCCATTGGGATGGGACCGCTAAAACTTGGTCTGGGTAGAGACGCCAACGGTACGTCCTCCTCAGAATCCAAATTATCCTCTGGCATAGGCTCACCATTTAAATCAAACTTGCCATAACTTGGGGGCCCCATATCAGCAATCCCCTTCTGCATTTTATATAATTCGTCCTTAGAGTAAGGGTTCAATTTGTTGGCGGCAGTTTGAGCGCTAGAATTCTCGTCCTTAGAGTAAGGGTTCACTTTGTTATTGGCCTTGCCAGGATTAGCCCTCAATTGGCTCTGAATGCTACTTTTCGCCTTAGTAGCGGCTGCTCTTCTAGCAGCATTAACATCGTATTCGCCAGCCATACAGCTACCCTCCACCTGGGCAACCGTCGCCAGCTCTAAACCTCCAAAAGAAGTAGAAAATGTGGCTTTACTGACCTCTTTCTCCTTGCCCTTGTCAGCTTTACCACCATTACCATTACCATTTTTGCCACTCTTGGCATTAACATCTTCATCTGTCACCTCTTCAAATCTGGCTCTCCTTTCAGCCGTTAAACTTCTTCTGACCAAATCAGAAGGAGACTGTCCATCACTGGGCTTGATGAACGAACCATCGGGAAATTTATAAACTTTACCATCAAATAAAACTCGCCCAGCATCCATATCCTTATCAAGAGCAAAACAAACTGTTGCTCTATGCCCTCTCCTATTACAATAGGAGCACACCTTTGGCTCATCATAGCCACCTCTATATCCATTACCACCATTCCCACCATTTCTCCCATTGCCTGGGAAGCGGTTACCGTTATTATTGCCATTATAATTTCGACGTTCATAACCTCTGGACTGATAAGAAGTTGACTTTGACGAAGAAGCGATTGGGGCCTTGTTGGCCTTCTGTGTCTCTTGAACAAATATTTTTAATTGTTTCGTTAAATCGGCCAAGTGATCGACCATCTTATTGTCTACATTGCCCTCAACTTTAGCAGCCGGTAATCCCATTTGTGCCTTCTTGGCCTCCTGGGCTTTGACCATAATATCATTGTTTTTGGCCAAAACTTCGCTAACCTTGTTAACATATTGAGTGCATGACTCTTGATATTTGTCCAACGCCAATAACTTTAGATGGGCTTGAATGTTGTCCTTGATAACCTCCAGAGCCGGCAGTTCCTTCATCAAATCTTTTCTTGAAAGATCCTTCAAGACGTCCATACGAATATCCCTGCTGCATGCTGTCCAAAACAAATCTTTTGCCTGGTTCTCATGCACTAACTCGTCCACCAGTATGAGATATTCCACCACTTCATCAAACTGAACACAGAGCGTTTTGAAGTCAGCCATAGAAGAAACACCACCTTTTGCTTGCCAGTCTCCAACAATTTTATTGAGGTCCATCATAGTAAACCTAACACCCCATCTATCAATCATAGCTTTAGAAAGCTTAACCCAATCCTTGTCCTTAAATGCCTGCATAGCAATAACCTCTTTTTCCACCTCCCTATCAGCAATAAAAAATCTAACTTGCTTCACCATGTCCACATGAGAAGCACCATCAACAGCAGCAGCAGCTTCATACCTGCTAATGAACCATTTAACCTCCTCCCCATCAAACTTTGGGCCATCCCAAGAAACAATTCTAACTGAGGGAGTAAGAGGGTTAGAAGATCCAGAAGCAACAGCAGAAGAAGACATCCCAATAAGTAATGAAAAGCGTTAACAATCGATAAAATAACAAGCCTCTTGCAGGCCAATAACAAAAATCCAATTAGAGTTCCAGAAAATAAGCCTCTTGCAGGCTAATAACGTTCTTGATCCAAGTAAGTCTTTAAAGAAAGCTAGAGAAATCGAACCCCATGTTGGGCGCCAACTATGGTAAGGTAAACTCTTACAGTCGCCTTGCTGTAAGCAGAATCCGGAGGAGATATGTGGATTTAGCTGAAAACCCCGTCCTTCCAATAAAAATAACAAAATGGGAATTCTAAATCACTAAGCTAACCAATCTACTTAGATCTGATTGATAAAAATAATGAAACTCTAAATATTTATCGCTTATTGAGATTTAAAGAAAGTGGCTGTTGATAAAGAAATACTGATAACAACAATTAAGGTGTACCAGTGAAAGATCTGAAAAGATTGACTTTTATGTTTTTATAATAATTTGAGTTTTTATGAGACAGCAATAATCAAGTCCCAGCGATGAAGACCTTTCTAAAGATACCCTGTTTGAAGTGTTATTTTTAAATTGTTGAGTGGTATTTCTAAAATGTTATATATAAAATATAAAGTTATAAGGGTATTACAAGTTTATTTAATTTGTTGAGTAATAAAAAATGAGACCGTGGTGGTCAATGATTAAGCTGTATGATGTGTCCCCCCCCCCTCGATTTCGAGTTTGAGAAGTGCTTAAGTATTCCTAGTCACGTGCCTAAGTTTTCCCCTCCTGAGCTCTTCCAGAGTCAATCCGGAGCCCGTACGGAGTCCGTCCGGACTTCCGGACTCAATTAGAACCTTAAAACTATAATAAAAAATCTAGAAAAATTACACATAATAGAGCTACTTCCCCTTTACATACCAAACTAATTTTCGTAGTCTGCGCAGCTCTACTTACCCCGTGAAAATTTATCAAAGTTAAGTAATTTTTGAAAACGTAAATATTTCTATAAAACTTTAAAATTCATTTAAAAATATAAGAAAAATAGTAAAAATTCTGGGAAAATTTCCCAAGGTTCTTGAGTGACTCGACTTGATACTTATAAATTTTCAGACCGTAAAAATAAGTTTTCTCTGTAAAATAAATTGTATTTGTGTAGGCATTCGCTTGTGACCAATTTCTTCATATTTTAAACTCCAATAAATTAAATAAAACCCTTTTATAAAAAATAATAACGCCAATCTTTCACGCCGTAATAACTCCATTTACATATTTAGGTGCCGTACTAAACTTTAGGCTACCACAATGTCACTGCTATCCCTGGCAATTACAGCACTGTGAGGGCCCACCACCTCCCCATGGCGTCCACTTCAAGCAGTTTCAACACCCAGACCTCCAGTAAGGACCCTCCATCACTATTAATGATACCACAGATCTATACCACAAATAGAAAATCCAGATAAAAGCGGATACCATAAAGAAACAGGTAAAATAAATAATCAAAAAGAGATTTAATGAAACCAAAAGCATATAAAGGAAACAAATAAAATGTCCAAGCCCCCAATAACATCCCCAAGCATCCACATTAACCCAGAAATGTCCTTCCAACCCATAAATCCGTGAATAACCATCCAAGGAAGTAAATTAAGTTGTCCAAACTGGGTGCATGCGCCTGATATAGATGTCTATGCTTCTGTAGGCATTGTGAGTCCACTGATTTCATCCATATGACCTAAAATAAGCAGAAAAACAAAGGTTATAGGCTATTCAGGGGCTAAAACCCACTTATATACCTAAATATACATAATATACTGCATATTTCACTGAATATAAGATTTATGTATACATATAAGCTTATGTATGTCAATAATTACTTCATATCACTTAAGATAAGTATATTATGACTCCATTAACACCTTAATAAGTATTATTAGGCTATGGATAAGCTATTTAAACTATTATAAGTTATATAATAGAATAATAATTATACATATATATAATATAATAATATATATTATTATTTTAACCTTATTTTTAAGATATAAGCTTAATTTACTTAAGGTAATCTTATTTTAAGCATAAGAAATACTCAGTCCTAGGGATATCTAGGCTGACACTCCCTCACCCCCCCAAAAAAAAAAATGTTAAGACATTTTAATTAAAAGTAAGGAGTGAAATAAAAAATAATTTTTATAATACATATACTGAATAAACAGTATTATTTAGATTTAAATTTTTTCAAGAGATTTTTAAGATCAGAGATTTCATTTTCTGGAATCCACTGGTCATATTCACTTGATTTATTTTTAAATCTTAATAGATACTCAACTCCCTTTTCTTTAGTAAGGTGTCTCTTTTTAAGTATCTTTTCAATTTCTGACTTTTCAACTATTTCTTCAGGTTGCTGTTTATGCCTTCCTGATCTTATTGGAAATAGAGCAGTATCATTAGAATGGTATGGTTTTATAAGAGAAATAGGAAATACTGGATGTTTTCTATCATATGGTGCATATAGAATAACCTCAACAGCATTATTACCAACCATCTTTTTTTCTACAAATGGTCCAATAAATGGATCCTTCAATTTAACATTACCATTTAAATTTAAATGTAGTGTTGAAATAAGGACTTCATCACCCTCTTTTAACATTTGTTCTTTATGGGCTTTATCCCATCTTTTCTTTTCATACTCAAACGCCTTATTTATACATTCTTGAGCATTTTTTCTGCATAATTCCTGCATCTAAAGAAAAGATTTAGTTCCTGGATAGATATCCAATATAGGTAGCTTATTAAGAGTTTTAGTAGGGGTATTAGGTACATAGCCCAACCATAACTCAAATGGCTTCTTGCCAGTGACAGAATGTACTGTACTATTATATGCAAATTCTAAACCTGGGATAAGGGTTACCCAATCATGAGTGAATTTGTCATTCTCTTTAAAATTAAGACCAAAAGCACAGTATCTTCTTATCATATCTTCTAAGGTTTGTATCATTCTTTCTGCTAGCCCATCAGTTTGTGGATGGTGTGCTGTAGAAAGTTTTAATTGACACCCTGAAACAACCATAAGTGATGTCCAGAACTCAGAAGTAAATTTAGGATCTCTGTCAGAAACTATTGCTTTGGGAAAACCTGCTATATTTAACATTTGTGTCCACCATAAAAAAGCTAGGTCTTTTTCAGAAACCTCTTTGTGGGTAGGAATAAATTTACACATCTTTGTAAATCTATCTACAATTACCCAGCAGGAGTTATAACTCTTATGCCCTGCTATTGGCAAACCTGTTACAAAGTCCATGTTAATGATTTCCCATTGAGCTTTTGGTTGCTCAATTTGTTGTAATAAACCAGCTCTTTTGCCTGTTAATCTTTTAGATTTTTGACAAGAATCACATGTTTCAAAATATTTCTGAACATCCTCAGACATGTTAATCCACCAAGCTGTGTTTTTTACTCTGGTTAATGTTTTATGGTAGTCAAAATGACCTGCTAATATATCATCATGACATATACTTAACATTAACTCCTTCATTGAAGGGGGAATCACAATTACATTACTTAATTTTTTTCTGTAATATATAAAACCATCCTCAATGGAAAATTTTCCTTTTTCTAATGCCTCTTTATACTTATTTGGTAATGTTTTTATTAAAACATTCATTGAAGCATTAGATGGATCATTTAATATTGTAGTGAGTTTACTCAAGTCAGGATCTGTAGCATAATTATCAAGAATTGATTGCATAAACTCATCCTCAAGATCTACAATATAAATGCCATAAATTTTAATAATCTCTGACTCAGGAACATAAGCAGGATTATCATCATTATTAGGCAGAGGTACTCTAGATAACAGATCTACATTAGAGTGCAAGTTTCCTGCTCTATGTGTAATAGTCATCCGTCCTCTGTACTCTTGTACAGCTAATTGCCATCTAAACATGTGTCTATTAGGAGTTTTCATGTTTAAGAGTGACTAAACTTCACTACAGTCAGTTATTAACTCAAATTTTTGGTCTTCAAGGTAATAATGTAGCTTCTCAAGAGCCCATACTACTGCCAAACATTCAAGTTGAGTAGCACCATATTTCAATTCACCACTTCTCAGAGTACGTGAAATATAGCAGATTACTACTTCTGACATTTTTCCTTCAATAAGTTGTTTTTGATGCAAAGCAGCACCCAGTCCAATAAAACTTGCATCTGTATATAATACAAAAGTTAATTGGAAATCTGGTAATCCCATGATAGGAGCTGTCATTAAACATTCTTTCAACTTATCAAAAGCTTGTTGTCTTTCATTATTCCAAATGAAAGCTTCTGATTTCTTTATCAGTGTGGTCAGTGGTGCAGCAATTGATTGGTAGTTTTTATATATTGTCTATAATAACCACACATTCCAAGAAAAGATTGTACATCCTTTACATTTTGAGGAATGCCAATATTGATTATTGCAGCCACTTTGTTTTGGTCTACACATATTTGTAAGCCAGATACAATATGATCAAGCACTTTTAAAGATTCAACCCCAAATTTACATTTTTTCAATTCAAGAGTCATTTTTATTTCATCCATTTTTAGAAATACTTTCCTTAAATGGATTAAGTGTTCATCATAAGTTTTTGAGAACACTATGATGTCATCAACGTATACCATTAACCATCCATTAATCATTTCATTATGGAATGTTATATCCATTAACTTCTGAAATACTGATGGAGCATTTTTTGGTCCAAATGGCATTCTGACATACTTATAAATTCCCATGTGTGTTGTTATCAACAAAAAGTTCTGTGAATTCTTTTCAACAGGAATTTGATGGTACCCTTTATTTCCATCTAGGCAACTTATATATTTAGCACCTTTAAGGGTAGCATGTATAGAGGCAATCCTTGGAAAGGGATGAATATCATCTACTGTAAATGTATTTAATGCTCTATAATCACCGCACAGTCTTGCTTTATCTTGTTCATAAGAAATTAGCACTGGTGATATTACACAATATTTTGGTGTAGTTTCAACCTTCTCAAGAATGTTCATATTCAATAACATCTTAATATTATCCTCTATGTCTTTCCTCTTCATTGGTGAAGCAGGATATGGTTTCTTTTTAAGACTAGAAGGAATATTATCCATATCACAGGTTAAACTAATCTTCATTTCATGATTTTTTACAAGGCCAAGTTCATTTGTACCATGTGCAAAAGCCATTGGAAATGCTTTAATTAATTCCAAAATATTATTTTTCTCAGCTTTACTTATCTGAGTGCCAAATGATGCTTTTGAAATTTCTGTTTCCAGAAGTTCCATCTCATTGGATTCTCTTCCTTTACACGGGTAATTTGTGACTGACTCAATGTATAAGACTGTGTTAAAAGAATTTTTTTTAAACTTCCTTTTACCATTCATGCCAATTGTGAAATTGTTATTAGCAGGGTCTAATTTTACACCAAATTTAGTCAGAATATCATTTCCAATGATAAAACAGTTACTAAAGTTAGTATTATCCATTACTACAAAGTCACAAGTTACTCTTACATAACCATGTTGATTTTTAAAGAAAACAGAAGCTTTGTATTTACCAATGGGGTGTAGCACTGATCCAAAACCTCTCCAATTTTTAATTTGAAGTGGCTCAAGCTTAGACTTATATTCACTATCAATTTTCTGTAATGTATTAGTGGAAACAACAGAACCAGAAGCTCCTGTGTCTAGTACTATATTAACATTTTCACCAGAAATGATAGCTGGAACCATGATAGGTGTCATTCTAAAGTTATCAGCTTGTATATCCTTAATGATTTCAGCATCCTCAAAATTCATTAAAGATTCATTTGAGTCCATATTTAATATTGGATTTTCAAAGATGAACAAATCATCTTCCAACATACAGACTTCATTTTCATCACTATATGAGATATTGCTGTCATAATCACTTGATTCTTTACTTTTTTCAGTTTCAGTTTCAGATTCACATTGATTTTCAACAATATTTATGTTTTTCTCACATTTGTGACCTTTTACCCAAGGTTTGTTACACTTATAACAAGTATTTGTTTCATACTTTTTAGGTACTACAGGTGCAGTAGGTTTTTTCTGCTTCTCCTGAAGTGTTTTTGAATTATGAATTTTTACAGGTTCAACATTTTGTTTATAAGTGAAATACCTTGATTCATACTTATGGTTTAATAATATTTCATTGCAAATATTAATAAAATCAGAATATTCAGTAACATTTAATGTCCTAGCTACAACAATATCTCTGACAGATATAAGTAATTTATATATTTTCTTATCTTTCCATAAGTTAAAATCCATATGAGGCTCAATGGCTTTTAATATTTTGTTTAAATTCATTAAAAATACCATAGGTTTGTCACCATTCAACGGATTATACCTAGTCTTCTCATAAAGTCTCTGCTGAGTAAGCCTGAATTTAGAACCTCCAAAGTTTTTTTCAATAAGTGGTTTCCATTCAGCCCAAGAGTAATCTTTACCCTCACTAAAAACAGCTTCAAACCATAATAAAGCAACATCCTTAAATAAAGAAATTAATTTTGATGTTATTTCTTCATCTGGTAACTTATATGAGAATTTCTAGTTGTCAATTCTTTGAATAAAATGTTGCCAATCAGAGCTGGCTTCCCCATCATAAGTTGGGTACTGATCTATCTTAGGCCAGTTTTTCTGATTGGATTTTATCTTACTAATCTTAGGTAAATTCAACAATTCATTCACTTTTGATAAATGGTCTTGTATTTCCTCCTGTACGGATTTGTGACTTAAATTTTCAGATTTGACACTACCACCAGATGGGTTTAATTGTGGTGGTATAGGGAGGGAATGAGATTCACTTTTGCCAATGAAAGGATTATTATTATATTGATTATACTTATGATTATCCTGGTTCATTAGTAGATTGGCAATGTCAATCTCAACTTTAGTTAATCTTTGTAGCAACTCAGAGACACTTTGATTTGTCTGGGCAAAAGATAACTTTGTTCTTGATTCAGTTTTCAATAAATGTGTTTCATATAATTTTTCTAACTCACAGAATTTGTTTGAAAGGTCATTATATTTATTACTCAATGAATCATATTTAAGAATTAGAGACAAATGTTCTTTCTCTAATTCTTTGTTACGTTTTGCTAATTGAGAAATGTTTAATTTCAAGGATGAAATTGTATCACTAGTGAGCTTAACTGTCTGTTCATCACAATCAGTCATTCTATTCCACAATGCTGAAACAATTCTATGGACAGTTGGATTATTGTTAAAATATTCCATGTCTTCCTTTTCAATTCTCTCACTCTCCTGTGAACTTCTCATCTCACTAGTAGGTGGTTGCAACTGAGGATTAACTGTATTATCATTATAAATAGTACTGTTATTGTGGACAAAAGACAATTCAGGTGTATCTACTCTAAAACCTAAATTTCTCAAATCCTCCTCTATTTTTTGCACAGATTTAACATCAATAGAATTACATATATTGTAATTATCAGTATTGTGTTCAATCTGAGAGGGTAATCTACTTACCATGGGATAGATGCCAGTCCTGATTTTTGGCGCTTTTTTCCTTTGTAAGGGTGAGCTGAGGAAGTCAGATGAGGTGGTGGATCCCTGTTGCAACTGTGGCTGGTCCACTGTTGATGAAACCAGTCTCATTTCCATTTGTCTACCAGGATTTTCTCCTGGGAGTGAGTTGACCTGCCTTGGGTAGGGGGTTGCTGATTTGACTGACTGGGCTGGCCTCCCTTTAACTCTGCCAATGCCTGATTCATCTGCTGAAACCCTACCTTGCAATTGTTTTGCAATTGCTCTACCTCTTTGAACATGAGTGATTTTGATTCCTCCATCTTCAGAACCTGTTTGTCCAGGTGGGACAGTTGATCCTGAAGAGGAGGAGACGTCTTTTTTATAGTTATCTTTTTTAAGAGGGCGTCCTTTTCCTCTATACTCATGCTTTCTGCCTGGGTGTATTGTTGACCCTCCATGGTGATGTCATGGAAAGTTTTTGTTAGCTTTAGACCTGGTGTTATAAGCAGGCTTTTCACTTACACTGTCCTGGGGAGCACTCATATTGTTAAGAATGACAATATTTTACGTCTACAAAAGGAAAAAAATCTATTGAATTAGTAGACAAAAGATATTAGCAATGATATTACTAATAAAAAAGCAATGGAGCTAACCCAGAATATATATCTTTATTTATTTAAATAAAATATAAGAAAAATTCAAAAAAATCTGTTAAAAATATAATAATAAGTTCAACTAGACCTCTATAAGGGTGAATAAGTAGCTTACCAAGTCTTAACCAAATACCAATTTAATTGGGTGTTATATTGGTGTCCAAATACCAAGTGAAATTGGGTTTATATTGGATACAGTTACTACTGTAAATACCTAATTTTTATGATAAAAAATTAGTACAATTATTTTAAGGGTTCTTTTCCGCAATCACTGAGTTATTATGACCCACTAATATGCAGCAGACCCAAATATTTGGTTATTTTGAGCTGTACTAAGGTAAAAATCACGTCCTTAGGCTTATACTAAATAATAAGTAAAATACAAGGAAAGACCCCCAATTGTCAGTATAGTCTAGTATATAAGTATGATATAATAGTGTTTATATATGGTCCTACTACTTATTTATAAAGGATTTAGTGATTAAACCTCAGGGGAAGACTAATAAAATAGTTATACTCAAATAAAACTCACAATACTTGGATTTTAATGCGTGCTAGTGGTGGAAAATAGATATATAAAATATAGTTATAGCTTATATAAATATAATATCAATTTATAATGGCTTTATAATATATTTCTGAATTCTAATAGTTGTATTGTAGTGTTTTTTTGAGTTTTAGTAATTGAATGATGATAAATAACCGTCAAAATCCCTCCTTACTTATACCCAAATCCACTGGAGTGCACAGACCTTCAATCCAGATGATGTCACTACTATCCCCGGCAATTACAGAACTGTGAGGGCCCATCACCTCCCCACGGCGTCTACTTCAAGCAGTTTCAACACCCAGACCTCTAGTAAGGACCCTCCATCACTATTAATGATACCACAGATCTATACCACAAATAGAAAATCCAGATAAAAGCGGATACCATAAAGAAACAGGTAAAATAAATAATCAAAAAGAGATTTAATGAAGCCAAAAGCATATAAAGGAAACAAATAAAATGTCCAAGCCCCCAATAACATCCCCAAGCATCCACATTAACCCAGAAATGTCCTTCCAACCCATAAATCCGTGAATAACCATCCAAGGAAGTAAATTAAGTTGTCCAAACTGGGTGTATGCGCCTGATATAGATGTCTATGCTTCTGTAGGCATTGTGAGTCCACTGATTTCGTCCATATGACCTAAAATAAGCAGAAAAACAAAGTTTCTAGGCTATTAAGGGGCTAAAACCCACTTATATACCTAAATATACATAATATACTGCATATTTCACTGAATATGAGATTTATGTATACATATAAGCTTATGTATGTCAATAATTACTTCATATCACTTAAGATAAGTATATTATGACTCCATTAACACCTTAATAAGTATTTTTAGGCTATGGATAAGCTATTTAAACTACTATAAGTTATATAATAGAATAATAATTATACATATATATAATATAATAATATATATTATTATTTTAACCTTATTTTTAAGATATAAGCTTAATTTACTTAAGGTTATCTTATTTTAAGCATAAGAAATACTCAGTCCTAGGGATATCTAGGCTGAAAGCTCTCTCATTTGTCTATTCTGTCTTGGGATCTATTGATAATGTGTTTAAATGACCTCAATCTCTCTCACTTTAGAATTCTGTTTAAGAATTCACTGCTAATGTTTGAATGCTCTTTAAAAGGAGGTTAACTCAATCTTATATTACTTTAAATAAATTGAAACTTACATCTCCCTTAATCAAACCAAATTCTTGTAAAATTCTCAAAAAATATGATAAAATCTTTGCTCATGATTTATGCCCTTATTACTTGAAAAACATCATGGCTAAGTCTTATCCCTTCCTGCCACATGTATCACAAACTCTTTCCACTCAAGCGCAAAAGTTAATTACTGTTTATTCTAAAGTGGTCACCCAAGATGATCCAAATTTGGCTGCAAGAAAACTTGATTTGTATTTGAGAGAACATGTGATTTGGGAATTTAACACAGTATGGAAAGAAATGATTGGTCTCAAATCTAAAGGTTGGCAACACAGCAACACAATGACGTTGGCTAGTCAAGATCTTCATCCTATATCCAATATTTTTGTTCCTGGAGCACATTTTAAATCTATTCATCTTACAATACTTTCTGGTGGGCTCAGTTTAAAGTTTCTATCCATTAGTTTTTCATTCATTACCTTGATCTCTTTGATTCTTTTTCTCCAATTGAATGTGTGGAAGAAAGAAACTGTTTAGCTATCATTGTTTTTCTCACTATACTTTGGGCTACTGAAGCCCTTCCACTTTTTGTGACTTCTTTGTTTTTTTCTCTTCTTGGTCCTCTTCTATGTGTCATTTGTGAGGACAATCATAGACTTTCATCACATGGTGAAACTGTATTTATTTTCCAACAAATTCTAAGTCCTAATATCATGTTACTTATTGGCAGTCTCACCATTTCTGCTGCTCTATCAAAACATATTATTGATAAAGTGTTAGCTGGAAAAGTTCTTGGTTTTGCTGGTACAAAACCTTAAACTGTCTAGGGGGGAGAGGGGGGGAGAGCTGAGAGATAGTCTAAAGGGGGCAAAATGATGTGTCTAAAGGGGGGAAAAGGGGGGTATGTGGTTTTGAGGAGATCAAGAAGGGGGAGGGGGGTTTGAGGACACCAAAAAGAGGGAAATGAGGCAGACAAGGAGGGGTAATATGGGAGTTTTTAAAAGATAATTTTTAGTATTTTTATTAACATTTTTTTGTTTTTTTTTGTATTTTTTTTACAAAATATTAAAAAAAAATTTTTTTTACGGTTCTAAGGTTAAATAAACAAACTAGATTTTGTGAGTTTTATTTTTTCACAATTTTTTTTTGTTCAGAGAAAAAAATGTCTATTTTTTCAGAATCACCATCCTCTTTATCCTCTTTATCATCTTTTTCAAATTCAACTTCATTTCAATCATCATCCAAAATATAAAAAAAATAATGATGTTTGAATTAAGCAGAATAAAAGAAATTCAAAAAAGAAAATTCATTTGGATTGTTTATTTGGCCATATATCAAATATCCAGTACTATAAAACTAGAGTGGATCAAAAAAATTCTTATCCAAATGAGTTACCAGAAGATTTAAAATATTTAACCTCAGTAATGCTTTTAAACCTCAATTTATTTATGAAAATCATTCTTTTAATGGTTCAAAAGATGAAACCTTTAATCAACTATCCAATCTCATAATAACACTATATCAAATGGCTTCAGCTTGGTTACCATGAAGGAATACAAATTTGTTGGGTGGTATTATGATTGGATTTGGTTGGAGGCCAGGATTTGTTAAAAGCTATTCTCTTGGTATGTCTGGCAATATATGTTTCTTTCTTAAAAATATTTCACTAATTTTATTTCCATAGGCATCTATTCTTTACATAAAAATTTATCTAAAGCTGAAAAAGATGATGATTTTTGCTTATGGGACACCTTACCTTCTTTCAATATTTTATTGCTCTTTGCCTCAAAAAACTCTGTAATAAAGCTTTTTAAAGGAATCATCAACTTGCTACCAAAGTTGGAATACCAAAGTGGTGTGACTAAAAATGGGTAGAAACTAGCAACCAATATCTTTTATTTTCTAATGTTATTATTACTCATTCAGGATACCACAATAAGATTCATATCAATAGGAATTATGCCAATTATCTTACTTTTGAAATCAACTCATATATCAATCTGATAACTGGACAACCTATTCCTTCCCCAGCTAAAATAAAAGTTCATGGGTTATACTTTCCAGATCAAAACTGTATAATCAATTTTGGATTGGGAACTGGAATCATCAAAACTATTTGGAACTCTTCTAAGGATAATCACCAAACAACAAAAGCTCCCCCTAACTTGGAATCTTATCACAACTTTACTCATTTTGGCTGCTCCTTCAATATTAGTCAAAAACTAATCCAACAAATCAATAAGGTAAAAAAAGAAGGTAAATTTAACAGATATAAAAAAACCTTATGATAATCAAAAAAGTATGGGGATGAGTAGAGTCATCAAATATTTTTTATTTTTTCATAAATTTTTTATAAATAACTCTTATATTTCAAATTCTTAAAGTAAAGTAATGACCCAATGACCTTGAGTTGTATAAATGGGAATCATGAAAACATTTATTTGTTTTATGAGGTTCCTCATGCTACACTTGTGGAAAGTCCGAAAAATTTGTTTCTAGATGTATCCACATTTTGGCTAGAGGAATTTTCATTACTTTAAAACTAGGGAAATTGATATATATTAGTTTTTTATATATTAATTTATGTAATTATATTAAATTTTGGTGATTTTCACCCCTTACTTCAATAAAATGCAGGGGAGGGTATTGCCAAATTTTCAAATCTGACATGAAAAATTGATGACTTAGAAAATTTTTGGTGGTACCCACCTCTTGCTTCAATAAAATTCAGGGGAGGGTATTGCCATATTTTTAAAACAGATATAGAGTTTTGTTGAATTATCTGTCTTTAGAAAAGTAAATTTAATTATTTGAATGCCAAGAAGAAAAAGTGTATGAGTTTTTCAAATTTTTGCAAAAAAAAAACCATCTAGAATCAAAACCTTTAAAAAGTCAGCACGTATGAAATTATCACCAAAAATAAATAAAACAAAATTTATTTAACCAAACAAAAAAATAATCTAAAATGTTGCAATAAGATGTTTCAAATCTCAGTGAGGAGTGTGTGCCAAGGATTGATTATTAGTTTTAATGCATTCTATAAAGAAAACTTTCTAAACAAAATAAAATAAATTAGTTATCAAACATTTTCATTAAGAGTTCAATTTCATCAATAGATTTATTAGCTTTAACACATTCTCTCAAGAAATCTTTCTTTTTTGAACCATCTTCAAGTTGATACTTGAGTTTCATTTGATCCAATAGGAAATTGTACTCAAGATCCTTCTCCTCTTTCTTTATTTCAAATTTCTTCTCCTCCAATTCATGTGCCTTCTCATCCCTCTTTAAAGAAAGCTTCAATTTCTTCTCCTCCAAGTCTTGTACCCTTTCATCCCTCTGTAAAGAAATCTCAAGTTTCTTCTCCAAGTTTTGTGCCCTACCATCCCTTTGTAAAGAGAGCTTGTATTTTTTCTTTTGAAAGTTGAGAGTATCTCTTGAAACTTCAAATTTACTTAGAGTGTAAAGTAATATTAACAAAAGAATAGAAAATATCACTTAATTATTAAGAGGTATTCTATCACTTACCAGATTCACATTACTCCAGAAAATCATCAATCAAAGAAAAAGGGGTTTGGGAAAAACTATCTCTGTTTTTCATTCTTTGACTTTTGAAATTCAAAGTAGTTGATGGTCTTTGATTTCTTTTGGAGGTAACATTTTCCTCTTTATCATTGTTGCTAGCTTCAGACTCACTTGCTTGAGGATCCTGGGTTCATTCATTAGCCTTTTTAGAAAAAAAATAAAAATAAAACAACTAGACAAGAAATAAAAACTTTCTGGAGTGGGATCATGTTGGTTTATATTACCATAAGGATATGTTGGAAAGCTATCTAGATTTGTTGAATTTGGAACAGGGGAGGCTCGAGTGGAGGAAGAGGATGGGAATAGAATTGTTTTGAAATCATTTTCAGAGATAGCATCTTCACCATCCAACATTTTTGCAGGATTAACATCAGCTCCCTCTCCAAAAATAGCATCCATCTCTCTAAAGTATGGACATAGAGATTCAAGTTTATCATCTATGGATTTTATGCCCCTACTGATATTGATTTCAGTAATACCAAAACCAGTAGAAAATGAAAGTGTCTTTGCCTTCTTTTATTTGGCTTGGTAATGCTTGAAAAATTCAGACATCTGTTTAGGCAAAAGATCAATCCTTACCTTTGTCTTATTTTGTAATTTATTGGTCATTAGAAGATAGACATTGACTTTTGATGCATGGGGACGTCCTAATTTAGTTGCATTCTAAGTAACAAAACAAGAATCATAATTAGTTTTTATTTTTAAACAGTTAATAAGTATGAGATGATCATCTTTTTTTAATTGAACAGTCTTTGATTTCTCAGTTGAGCGGGGGAAAGAGGGAGTAATGGGATTTGATGAATAACTGGGGGAAGCCTACCTTTGAGAAGATCTATGACAACAAGGCATGTTGAGATACTTGAAGATGAAAATGAGAAGAAAAAAACAGATGAGATGGGGAGTGGTTCTGAGCAGATAGAATGAATAGACAAGATGGGAGAAGGATATCAAGAAAGTTTTCCAAGATGTGGTTATGAAAAATTGAAGATAAAATTTTTGGATAAGTGTGAACATTGACAGATAAAAGGTCTAATAACCTAATTATTAGCAAAAATAATTGTGGTGGATACTTGGGGTATAATGATTTTTATCTGTAATTAATTTAATTGTGGATTAGTCAACATTGATACCCCCTGTTGTATATGCAATTAAATAAATAAATAATACATTATATTCTATAAAGTATGAGCGATTTTTTATGTATTTATTAATTAATTAATATAATGTTAAATTTTAATTATAAGTTATAAATTTAAATTATAATTTTATTTATTAATTAATTATATATAAATATTAAGTAATTCTATACATATCTTATAATCCATAAGTATTGGGTGCTTTTTCGACCCTTAATTGTGCCAGAAAATTCTCTTAAATAAGTTAAAGCACTTTATTTAATAATTTAAAAATTTTTCTTTTAATTTTAATACAATTTTTGGGTTTAAATTAGTGGATAAATGGGCTCTTACCCATGTTCGATATTTACTTGTTTTATATTTTCCCCTTATATCTTTTTTACACTTATTTTATTACTGTTTTATTTTATTTTCACAATATAATTTTTTGTGGCACTTCAGAAGGCCCCTTGCCTATATAAGGGCCTTGGGAAACCCCCTGTAGCTCCATCACTTACTTTATTATTATTACCTTAAACTTTATTTTTAAAATAAATAATACATACTTATTGTCAGCCTAAATATCCTTAGGACTGAGTATTTATTATGATTAAAATAAGATAACCTTAAATAAATTAAGCTTATATCTTAAAAATAAGGTTAAAATAATAATATATATTATTTTATTATATATATATATAATTATTATTCTATTATATAACTTATAATAGTTTAAATAGCTTATCCATGGCCTAATAATACTTATTAAGGTGTTAATGGAGTCATAATATACTTATCTTAAGTGATATGAAGTAATTATTGACATACATAAGCTTATATGTATACATAAATCTCATATTCAGTGAAATATGCAGTATATTATGTATATTTAGGTATATAAGTGTGTTTTAGCCCCTTAATAGCCTATAACCTTTGTTTTTCTGCTTATTTTGGGTCATATGGACGAAATCATTGGACTCACAACGCCTACAGAAGCATAGACACCTATATCAGGCGCATACACCCAGTTTGGACAACTAAAATTACTTCCTTGGATGGTTATTCACGGATTTATGGGTTGGAAGGACATTTCTGGGTTAATGTGGATGCTTGGGGATGTTATTGGGGGCTTGGACATTTTATTTGTTTCCTTTATATGCTTTTGGTTTCATTAAATCTCTTTTTGATTTTTTATTTTACCTGTTTCTTTATGGTATCCGCTTTTATCTGGCTTTTCTATTTATGGTATGGATCTGTGTTATTATTAATAGTGATGGAGGGTCCTTACTGGAGGTCTGGGTGTTGAAACTTCTTGAAGTGGACGCCATGGGGAGGTGATGGGCCCTCACAGTGCTGTAATTGCCGGGGATTGCAGTGACATCATCTGGATTGAAGGTCTGTGCACTCCAGTGGATTTGGGTATAAGTAAGGACGGATTTTGACGGTTATTTATCATCATTCAATTACTACAAATCCAACAAACACTACTATACAATTATTAACATTTAGAAATATATTATAAAGCCACTATAAATTTATATTATCTTTATATAAGCAATAACTATATTTTATTCATCTATTTTCCACCACTAGCACGCATTTAAATCCAAGTATTGTGAGTTTTATTTGAGTATAACTATTTTATTAGTCTTCCCCTGAGGTTTAATCACTAAATCATTTATCAATAAGTAATAGGACAATAAATAAACACTGTTATATCATACTTATATACTAGAATATACTGACAATTGGGGGTCTTTCCTTATATTTTACTTATTATTTAGTATAAGCCTTGGGACGTGATTTTTACCTTTTTACAGCTCAAAATAACCAAATATTTGGGTCTGCTGCATATTAGTGGGTCATCATAACTCAGTGATTGCGGAAAAGAACCCTTAAAATAATTGTACTAATTTTTTATCATAAAAATTAGGTATTTACAGTAGTAAATGTATCCATTATAAACCCAATTTCACTTGGTATTTGGACACCAATATAACACCCAATTAAATTGGTATTTGGTTAAAGCTTGGTAAGCTACTTATTCATCCTTATAGAGGTCTAGTTAAACTTATTATTACATTTTTAACAGATTTTTTTGAATTTTTCTTATATTTTATTTAAATAAATAAAGATATAAATTCAGGGTAAGCTCCATTGCTTTTTTATTAGTGATATAATTGCTAATATCTTTTGTCTACTAATTCCATAGAGTTTTTTCCTTTTGTAGACGTAAAATATTGTCATTCTTAACAATATGAGTGCTCCCCAGGACAGTGTAAGTGAAAAGCCTGCTTATAATACCAGGTCTAAAGCTAACAAAAACTTTCCAGGACATCACCATGGAGGGTCAACAATACCCCCAGGCAGAAAGTATGAGTATAGAGGAAAAGGACACCCTCTTAAAAAAGATAACTATAAAAAAGACGTCTCCTCCTCTTCAGGATCAACTGTCCCACCTGGACAAACAGGTTCTGAAGTTGGAGGAATCAAAATCACTCATGTTTAAAGAGGTAGAGCAGTTGCAAAACAATTGCAAGGTAGGGTTTCAGCAGATGAATCAGGCATTGGCAGAGTTAAAGGGAGGCCAGCCCAGTCAGTCAAATCAGCAACCCCCTATCCAAGGCGGGTCAACTCACTCCCAGGAGAAAATCCTGGTAGACAAATGGAAATGGGACTGGTTTCATCAACAGTGGACAAGCCACAGTTGCAACAGGGATCCACCACCTCATCTGACTTCCTCAGCTCACCCTTACAAAGGAAAAAAGCGCCAAAAATCAGGACTGGAAACCATCCCATGGTAAGTAGATTACCCTCTCAGATTGAACATAATACTGATAATTACAATATATGTAATTCTATTGATGTTAAATCTGTGCAAAAAATAGAGGAGGATTTAAGAAATTTAGGTTTTAGAGTAGATACACCTGACTTGTCTTTTGTCCACAATAATAGTACTATTTACAATGATAATACAGTTAACCCTCAGTTTCAACCACCTACTAGTGAGATGAGAAGTTCACAGGAGAGTGAGAGAATTGAAAAGGAAGACATGGAATATTTTAACAATAATCCAACTGTCCATAGAATTGTTTCAGAATTGTGGAATAGAATGACTGATTGTGAGGAACAGACAGTTAAGCTCACTAGTGATAGAATTTCATCCTTGACATTAAACATTTCTCAATTAGCAACATGTAACAAAGAATTAGAGAAAGAACATTTGTCTCTAACTCTTAAATATGATTCATTGAGTAATAAATATAATGAACTTTCAAACAAATTCTGTGAGTTAGAAAAATTATATGAAACACATTTATTGAAAACTGAATCACGAACAAAGTTATCTTTTGCCCAGAAAAATCAAAGTGTCTCTGAGTTGCTACAAAGATTAACTAAAGTTGAGATTGAAACTGCCAATCTATTAATGAACCAGGATAATCATAAGTATAATCAATATAATAATAATCCTTTCATTGGCAAAAGTGAATCTCATTCCTTCCCTATACCACCACAATTAAAACCATCTGGTGGTAGTGTCAAATCTGAAAATGTAAGTCACAAATCCGTGCAGGAGGAAATACAAGACCATTTATCAAAAGTGAATGAGTTGTTGAATTTACCTAAGATTAGTGAGATAAAATCCAATCAGAAAAACTGGCCTAAGATAGATCAGTACCCAACTTATGATGGGGAAGCCAGCTCTGATTGGCAACATTTTATTCAAAGAATTGACAACTAGAAATTCTCATATAAGTTACCAGATGAAGAAATAACATCAAAATTAATTTCTTTATTTAAGGATGTTGCTTTATTATGGTTTGAAGCTGTCTTGAGTGAGGGTAAAGATTACTGTTGGGCTGAATGGAAACAACTTATTGAAAAACAATTTGGAGGTTCTAAATTCAGGCTTACTCAGCAGAGACTTTATGAGAAGACTAGGTATAATCCGTTGAATGGTGACAAACCTATGGTATTTTTAATGAATTTAAACAAAATATTAAAAGCCATTGAGCCTCATATGGATTTTAACTTATGGAAAGATAAGATAATATATAAATTACCTATATCTGTCAGAGACATTGTTGTAGCTAGGAAATTAAATGTTACTGAATATTCTGATTTTATTAATATTTGCAATGAAATATTATTAAACCATAAGTATGAATCAAGGTATTCCACTTATAAACAAAATGTTGAACCTGTAAAAACTCAGAATTCAAAAACACTTCAGGAGAAGCAGAAAAAACCTACTGCACCTGTAGTACCTAAAAAGTATGAAACAAATACTTGTTATAAGTGTAACAAACCTTGGGTAAAAGGTCACAAATGTGAGAAAAACCTAAATATTGTTGAAAATCAATGTGAATCTGAAACTGAAACTGAAAAAAGTAAAGAATTAAGTGATTATGACAGCAATATCTCATATGGTGATGAAAATGAAGTCTGTATGTTGGAAGATGATTTGTCCATCTTTGAAAATCCAATATTAAATATGGACTCAAATGAATCTTTAATGAATTTTGAGGATTCTGAAATCATTAAGGATATACAAGCTGATAACTTTAGAATGACACCTATCATGGTTCCAGCTATCATTTCTGGTGAAAATGTTAATATAGTACTGGACACAGGAGCTGCTGGTTCTGTTCTTTCCACTAATACATTACAGAAAATTGATAGTGAATATAAGTCTAAGCTTGAACCACTTCAAAATAAAAATTGGAGAGGTTTTGGATCAGTGCTACACCCCATTGGTAAATACAAAGCTGCTGTTTTCTTTAAACACCAACATGGTTATGTAAGGGTAACTTGTGACTTTGTAGTGATGGAAAATACTAACTGTAGTAACTGTTTTATCATTGGAAATGATATTCTGACTAAATTTGGTGTAAAATTAGACCCTGCTAATAACAATTTCACAATTGGCATGAATGGTAAGAGGAAATTTAAAATAAATTCTTTTAACACAGTCTTACACATTGAGTCAGTAACTAATTCCCCATGTAAAGGAAGAGAATCCAATGAGATGGAACTTCTGGAAACAGAAATTTCAAAAGCATCATTTGGCACTCAGATAGGTAAAGCTGAGAAAGATAATATTTTGGAATTAATTAAAGCATTTCCAATGGCTTTTGCACATGGTACAAATGAACTTGGCCTTGTAAAAAATCATGAAATGAAGATTAGTTTAACCTGTGATATGGATAATATTCCTGCTAGTCTTAAAAAGAAATTATACCCTGCTTCACCAATGAAGAGGAAAGACATAGAGGATAATATTAAGATGTTATTACAAATGAACATTCTTGAGAAGGTTGAAACTACACCAAAATATTGTGTAATATCACCAGTGCTAATTTCTTATGAACAAGATAAAGCAAGACTGTGCGGTGATTATAGAGCATTAAATACATTTACAGTAGATGATATTTATCCCTTGCCAAGGATTGCCTCTATACATGCTACCCTTAAAGGTGCTAAATATATAAGTTGCCTAGATGGAAATAAAGGGTACCATCAAATTCCTGTTGAAAAGAATTCACAGAACTTTTTGTTGATAACAACACACATGGGAATTTATAAGTATGTCAGAATGCCATTTGGACCAAAAAATGCTCCATCAGTATTTCAGAAGTTAATGGATATAACATTCCATAATGAAATGATTAATGGATGGTTAATGGTATACGTTGATGACATCATAGTGTTCTCAAAAACTTATGATGAACACTTAATCCATTTAAGGAAAGTATTTCTAAAAATGGATGAAATAAAAATGACTCTTGAATTGAAAAAATGTAAATTTGGGGTTGAATCTTTAAAAGTGCTTGATCATATTGTATCTGGCTTACAAATATGTGTAGACCAAAACAAAGTGGCTGCAATAATCAATATTGGCATTCCTCAAAATGTAAAGGATGTACAATCTTTTCTTGGAATGTGTGGTTATTATAGACAATATATAAAAACTACCAATCAATTGCTGCACCACTGACCACACTGATAAAGAAATCAGAAGCTTTCATTTGGAATAATGAAAGACAACAAGCTTTTGATAAGTTGAAAGAATGTTTAATGACAGCTCCTATCATGGGATTACCAGATTTCCAATTAACTTTTGTATTATATACAGATGCAAGTTTTATTGGACTGGGTGCTGCTTTGCATCAAAAACAACTTATTGAAGGAAAAATGTCAGAAGTAGTAATCTGCTATATTTCACGTACTCTGAGAAGTGGTGAATTGAAATATGGTGCTACTCAACTTGAATGTTTGGCAGTAGTATGGGCTCTTGAGAAGCTACATTATTACCTTGAAGACCAAAAATTTGAGTTAATAACTGACTGTAGTGAAGTTTAGTCACTCTTAAACATGAAAACTCCTAATAGACACATGTTTAGATGGCAATTAGCTGTACAAGAGTACAGAGGACGGATGACTATTACACATAGAGCAGGAAACTTGCACTCTAATGTAGATCTGTTATCTAGAGTACCTCTGCCTAATAATGATGATAATCCTGCTTATGTTCCTGAGTCAGAGATTATTAAAATTTATGGCATTTATATTGTAGATCTTGAGGATGAGTTTATGCAATCAATTCTTGATAATTATGCTACAGATCCTGACTTGAGTAAACTCACTACAATATTAAATGATCCATCTAATGCTTCAATGAATGTTTTAATAAAAACATTACCAAATAAGTATAAAGAGGCATTAGAAAAAGGAAAATTTTCCATTGAGGATGGTTTTATATATTACAGGAAAAAATTAAGTAATGTAATTGTAATTCTCCCTTCAATGAAGGAGTTAATGTTAAGTATATGTCATGATGATATATTAGCAGGTCATTTTGACTACCATAAAACATTAACCAGAGTAAAAAACACAGCTTGGTGGATTAAAATGTCTGAGGATGTTCAGAAATATGTTGAAACATGTGATTCTTGTCAAAAATCTAAAAGATTAACAGGAAAAAGAGCTGGTTTATTACAACAAATTGAGCAACCAAAAGCTCCGTGGGAAATCATTAACATGGACTTTGTAACAGGTTTTCCAATAGCAGGGCATAAGAGTTATAACTCCTGCTGGGTAATTGTAGATAGATTTACAAAGACGTGTAAATTTATTCCTACCCACAAAGAGGTTTCTGCAAAGGACTTAGCTTTTTTATGGTGGACACAAATGTTAAATACAGCAGGTTTTCCCAAAGCAATAGTTTCTGACAGAGATCCTAAATTTACTTCTGAGTTCTGGACATCACTTATGGTTGTTTCAGGGTGTCAATTAAAACTTTCTACAGCACACCATCCACAAACTGATGGGCTAGCAGAAAGAATGATACAAACCTTAGAAGATATGATAAGAAGATACTGTGCTTTTGGTCTTAATTTTAAAGACAATGACAAATTCATGCATGATTGGGTAACCCTTATCCCAGGTTTAGAATTTGCATACAATAGTACAGTACATTCTGTCACTGGCAAAAAGCCATTTGAGTTATGGTTGGGTTATGTACCTAATACCCCTGCTAAAACTCTTAATAAGTTACCTAGATTGGATATCCATCCAGGTCCTAAATCTTTTCTTCAGATGCAAGAATTATGCAGAAAACATGCTCAAGAATGTATAAATAAGGCGTTTGAGTATGAAAAGAAAAGATGGGATAAAGCCCATAAAGAACAAATGTTGAAAGAGGGTGATGAAGTCCTTATTTCAACACTACATTTCAATTTAAATGGTAATGTTAAATTGAAGGATCCATTCATTGGACCATTTGTAGTTAAAAAGATGGTTGGTAATAATGCTGTTGAGGCTATTCTATATGCGCCATATGATAGAAAACATCCAGTATTTCCTATTTCTCTTATAAAAACATACCATTCTAATGATACTGCTCTATTTCCAAGAAGATCAGGAAGACATAAACAGCAACCTGAAGAAATAGTTGAAAAGGCAGAAATTGAAAAGATACTTAAAAAGAGACACCTTACAAAAGAAAAGGGAGTTGAGAATCTATTAAGATTTAAAAATAAATCAAGTGAATATGACCAGTGGATTCCAGAAAATGAAATCTCTGATCTTAAAAATCTCTTGAAAAAATTTAAATCTAAATAATACTGTTTATTCAGTATATGTATTATAAAAATTATTTTTTATTTTTTATTTCACTCCTTAGTTTTAATTAAAATGTCTTAACATTTTTTTTATTGTTTTTTTTGGGGTGAGGGAGTGTCAGCCTAAATATCCTTAGGACTGAGTATTTCTTATGCTTAAAATAAGATAACCTTAAATAAATTAAGCTTATATCTTAAAAATAAGGTTAAAATAATAATATATATTATTTTATTATATATATATAATTATTATTCTATTATATAACTTATAATAGTTTAAATAGCTTATACATGGCCTTATAATAATTATTATGGTGTTAATGGAGTCATAATATACTTATCTTAAGTGATATGAAGTAATTATTGACATACATAAGTATATATGTATACATAAATCTCATATTCAGTGAAATATGCAGTATATTATGTATATTTAGGTATATAAGTGGGTTTTAGCCCCTTAATAGCCTATAACCTTTGTTTTTCTGCTTATTTTAGGTCATATGGACGAAATCAGTGGAGTCACAACGCCTACAGAAGCATAGACACCTATATCAGGTGCATACACCCAGTTTGGACAACTAAAATTACTTCCTTGGATGGTTATTCACGGATTTATGGGTTGGAAGGATGTTTCTGGGTTAATGTGGATGCTTGGGGATGTTATTGGGGGCTTGGACATTTTATTTGTTTCCTTTATATGCTTTTGGTTTCATTAAATCTCTTTTTGATTATTTATTTTACCTGTTTCTTTATGGTATCCGCTTTTATCTGGCTTTTCTATTTATGGTATGGATCTGTGTTATTATTAATAGTGATGGAAGGTCCTTACTGGAGGTCTGGGTGTTGAAACTTCTTGAAGTGGACGCCATGGGGAGGTGATGGGCCCTCACAGTGCTGTAATTGCCGGGGATAGCAGTGACATCATCTGGATTGAAGGTCTGTGCACTCCAGTGGATTTGGGTATAAGTAAGGAGGGATTTTGACGGTTATTTATCATCATTCAATTACTACAAATCCAACAAACACTACTATACAATTATTAACATTTAGAAATATATTATAAAGCCACTATAAATTTATATTATCTTTATATAAGCTATAACTATATTTTATTCATCTATTTTCCACAACTAGCACGCATTTAAATCCAAGTATTGTGATTTTTATTTGAGTATAACTATTTTATTAGTCTTCCCCTGAGGTTTAATCACTAAATCATTTATCAATAAGTAATAGGACCATAAATAAACACTGTTATATCATACTTATATACTAGACTATACTGACACTTATACTACACTAGTTAACTTTATTGTGGTGATTACCTCTTTAATAATTAGAAGTACTATATAGTTAATAGGTTGCTTTAAGCAAGTTTTAATATTATTTAATTGTTTTGTTTAAGCAGAGAGAATAAAAGTACTTACTAAATTTATAATAATACCCTAAATTGTTACAAATCCATTAAAATTCTTATTTTCATCCTTTCTTTTATTTCCCCCCTTGCATTCCTCTTCTTCTTCTTCTTCTTCTTCTTCTTCTTCTTCTTCTTCTTCTTCTCCTTCTTTTCCTTCTTCTTCTTCCTCTTTTCCTGCTTCTTCTAGACAACTGGCCAATAACATTATGTTTCCTTATGTTTAAAGTTCTTATAATTACCCTGACATATTCCACCTTAATGTTAAGTACATAAGACTTATAAAAGGTGGATATATGCATGTATATAAGGTATTATAATGGAATATATTGTGTTTAATCATTGATTTCACCAATGTATACAATTTTTGTACCTTTATTTATTGTTTCCATGTGTACTACATGTGTTTCACATATTTTTTAAGAAATTTATACTCAGTCCTGAGAATATCCAGGCTGGTAAAAACTATGACTGGGTCCAATATTGAGAGATCCTGAACCTATTTAAGATTTTATTGTTTTAGTGAAATGGAATGTTCATGATGAATGATTATGTTATATAATATCTACTTCTTCAAAGAAAAGTGTGTTACTGATGTAGCTATAAAAAAGGGGAAAGAAAGAAACAAATTGTTTGAATTTGAATTTTGAATGTATTTTGATATATTATTTGGGTTATTTTTGTTTTATTTTTATATAGCATGTTAGATTGAATTTTCCAATATGTTTTTTTCAGCAGGGTAAAAGCTAAAATTGAAAATCTTTTCTACTGATATTAATAGAGTATCATTAAAAAATTTGGAATGTACTTTACATACTACATACTGTCCTTGGAAATAAGACTTAATGATTTTCAAAAATTTGATTGATTGATGTTGAAACTATTACTTAAATAACTTGAAACCTATGAAGAAGATTAATTAAGATATCTAAATCCATAACACAGGGGGAAAAAGCCCTGAGCTAGATTTGTAGTTCAGTTTTTGGTTGCAGGGTATGATTCTGGGTCTGATTTATGGTGTGACCCTGTTTGACCCCAACTTATTTTTTGCTTTTCTAAAATTGGAATCTCCTAGGTTCATGTCCTCTCATCTTAGTGGATTCATCCAAAAATTCTATTACTTTCTTTCATTAGTGTTTCATTCTTTTTTTTACCACTCATCCTCTTCACCCACTTCTTACACTTTCTGACCTCCCCCTATACTTCTTGAACCTCTTTTTATCTTATCTTACAAGCCTCCCTCCACTACACCATCTTAATCCTCTTCCAAAGGCAAAAAATATGGTGGGCTCAAAAAGTGACATTCAATGGTTTGTCACAAAAATGCACCTAGGAATCAAACAGGGTCACAAAACTGAACTAGACATCTAGTTCACCATTTTTCCCCCTGTGCATTTTTAATTTTCTATTTTCTATAATTTATTATTCTTTTTCTTTCAATCTATGAAATGAAATGGTTTTCACAAGCTCTTGTATTTACTATGGACTTGGCTATAAATAAAGGAACATTTTGGTAGAATGATGAGATTTTTTCTTATAAAAAAAATATTTTATCATCCTTTTATTGATAAATTTGATATTTTTTAATATAAAGCAATAAATAATATCATTTTTTTAATGTTATCTAAATTTTTGAGTTAAACAACTAGTTGTTATTTTCTTGAAATTGCTCCTATTGTGGTATTTATAGTTATAATTCTATTTGCTTACTACCCATAACATCCTCATTCCACAAGACCAACATATATATATAAGCTAATCACTTGAATAAAAATTTTAAAGTCTTAGAAAATTCCAAGAAAGAAATAAGAAAGAAAAAAGAAAGAAAAAAGAAAGAAAAAAGAAAGAAAAAAGAAAAGTATCAATAATTCTACCCTTCCTTTTTTTCCTTTTTTTCTTTTTTTCTTCTATAAGAAAAAAACCCAGCAACCATAAGTCTATCATCAACTGAAATCTACTCCAAAAACTAATCACACAGAAATTTTTCTTCTTCTATACCTATACAACTCTTTCTTTTAAGTAATGATAATATTAAAATGATGTTTGGTAATAAATCAGATTAAGCAACTCAAATAACACTGCAGAATATGTTTTTTTTTGCCATGGGTTGTAACAATTACACAAAAGTTGTGCAAAAGTTACGAAAAAAAATTTTTTTGCACTTAAGAACTTTAAGTGCTAAAAATAATTGTTACATAGCTGTTGTGTAGCTTTTGTACCATTGATGTGCCCCAAGATGAAACAAACATTTATTGTAGTATAATATATCATCTATAAATCATATTTTAGTGATTAATCTCTAGTAAATAAGGGGTATCAAAGTTAGAAATATTTGGGCTCGAAATACCTCTTCTTTCCACCAAATCAACCATGATTATTTTTTAAAATATGCCATATTGTGCCCCAAAAACACTGTTTTAACAGATAATTAATGTCAAGTTTGTGGCTTTCTTTTTTTGTTGTGAAATACCTTTTAAATCATTACAAATTTCTAACTTTGATACCCCCTAATATGTATGTTTTAAGCTTATTTCTCAATAAATTTATATTCCTAGATAGAAATGCACAAGTAACCTTACTGAAAACATGTGCAAACTGCAGAGGATTTGTCTGGGATGAAAAATCTTACTTAAAGCATATACCTCTGTTGCAGTAACATTTCAGTAGATAATTGCATAATTGCTACATACATTGTTACTGAAACAAGAGTTCATACCCTTTTATGCAGATTCAGTTAGCAAACATGTGTTGGGAAAATTTCCATACCCTTGTGTTAACTTTCCCATTCAGTAAAATCTACTTTTTTTTTCTCATGTTCTCATTACTCATTTCACTTTCTTCAACTTTTTAGATGAAATGACTCATACTTGATGAATTTCTTACAATGGAAGAAGAAATAATTGTATTCACTGATTTGGTAAACTCATATAATACTACAAGGCCTAAAAAAAGAATTAATAAATTGTGACCATGTTGAAGGACATCATTGCTTAATGAAAGATTATTTCAATGTTAATTGTAAATACAACAACCATCTCTTTGAATGATGATTCTGAATCAGCAAATAACTATTTCAAAAGCTGTCTACAGATTTATAGGAACATAATACATTTTAGGTTTGGAAAAGTGTAATTCAATTAAAATAAAATAGTTTTATAACTCTAATTTGTTATTCTACAGGACTTTTGTGTCCAAATTGGTATATCACCAGAAAAACAAATTACTTCTGTTCTACATCAATTGGCATATGGAGTCTCTGCTGATAGCACCAATGAATATGTTTTTATTGGTGACACTAGAGCACTATGATTCCTCAAAATATTCATCAAAGATATTATTACACTATATAAATCCAAGTACTTACATGAACCTATGCAACAAGAAAAGAAAATTTTACTCTGAGAATATGATGACCATGGTTTCCCAGGATGTCTTGACACAATTTATTGCATGAATTGGGCTTGGAAAAATTTTCCAGGAGCATGGGCAAGAAGGTTCACCTAAAATAATTTTAGAGGCAGTTTCCAGAAAAAGCTTGCACTTCTGAAACTACTTTTTTTGGCTCCCCAGGATCTTTGAATGATATTAATCTGCTTCACAGAAGCAGAATTTTTGATAAACTTCTTTCAGGAACACAAGATACTATGAAATTCAGAATTAACCAACAAAAATATTCAAACACATACTATCTTGCTGATGGAATATATCATTCCTGGTCATCTTTGGTAAAAATTATTGCTCACCTTCAAGAAGCATCAACTAAATACTTTGCTAAACTTCAAGAGGCTTCACAAAAAGATATCAAGTGTGCTTTTGGCGTAATGCAAGCCTGTTGGGGAATAATCACCCAGCCTTGTTATCTATGGGGCATTGATTCTGTAAAAGATGTCATGACATTGTGTGTCATTCTTCACAACATGGTGGTTGAATCTAAGTCAGAAAATGATCCTTACATTTCAAATAATTTTATCAGCAGTCAAATAGTTACTAACAACTCTGATAAGATCATCTCCAATACATTATCAAACTACATCTGCTGTAATCAAGAGTTACCTAACTCAAGTATACACTTCCAACTTTGAGAAGACCTTAAATCACATAAATTGGAATCTAAGGGGAGTTTGTATATTTGAAATAAAAAATAAAAGAAATATAAGTGATAAATTTTTGGAGCATGTAAAATTTAATACCATTAATATAGATCTAGAGAATATATAATAATAAAATACAAAGATAAAAATTTGGGGTTAATTTATAAATATATTTAATACTATATATAAAAATTATTACAACATAAAAATATATATTTAATCATATTATAGGGGGTGTCAGTTCTGGCAAATCTTCACTTAACTTAAGTGTGGATTTCAAAGCAAATCAGCAATTAAATTATGCAAAAAAGTCACTTATTTCAAAAATGAGTGTCAGTTATGACTTCAAATCAGAAATTTTTCCCCAACTTTCTTTTCACAACCACATTTTGGCCACCTCATTCCTTCGTTTCCCACCCCATCCCTTTCACATGAGAAATGCAGACCTCCATCCCCTCATCAATCCTCAGCACACACTGCTCACTGAGATTTGATCATTTTATTATGAAATTTTAACCAGGCATGTTTTTTTCCTTCTTTTTTTATATTTTCAACCTGTTAACCTCTTTTCTCATAACATACCAGTTTCATAGTGTCTCCCAGAAAATCAAACACTCAAAAGGCAACTCAAGAAAATGCTACATCACAAAGGTCTTCCCATAATGCAAGCCCCTCACCATAGAAATCAAAGTCTGGACAGCTAAAAAAGAAAGATTAACTCATCATCATCAACTTCCTCAAAATTAAATCAAATTATGATGCATGTATTAGATGTGATAAGTCTACCCAAATTGGATATCCACCTTCATCAAAGGTCAATGACTTCTTGTTAATTGAAAATGTAGTAAAAAAGAAAACAAAAGAGAGAATCCACATCCATCCTAAGAAAATGAAGAAGAGGTTCAAAAGCTATCAATCCAAAAATAAAAATGCTCACTTTGCTTCCACTTCCACTGGCTTTGATATTGATGATGATGATTTGGAGATTGGAATTACTACGGTTTCTGTAAAGCTCAATGTCATGTGTCCTTTTTATGAGGAAATGGATAATATTTTTGGTTCCCGAGTTGATGTCAACCCTTGGTTTATACACAATACTACTAAGGATATTCCCTCTGGATCTCAACAAGCCAATAATCCTCCCAACGCACCTGAAACTCAAGGACATCAATCCCCTCCAGCTTCTAACCATAGTTTACCTGAAAATGATCCTGACTATCAAGCAGAACAATTATTTCGGAGTAGATCTGAGTCCTCAGAGCCCCAAAATTTAAATGTATTTTTTATTTCTCTTTTTTCTTCAATTCTTAGCTAAATTTCTCACTCTTTCTTTTTTATTCTCCTCCTACTAAAACTCAAATTTCTAAAAATCATAACGATTCCATATATGGCAATCCTGCTTTACAAGCTGCTTTAGATGAAATTCCTGAACCCTCTAGCTAAAACTCCAAACTAAATCTTTGGGCTTCAACTTCAATGAACTTGAACCTTTTTTAAAACATTATAATACTTCAACCACTTCTTTATCCTCCATTAGTGATTATTTTGAGAAGAAAGATATAAGTAAGATTCAGTCACTATATATCTTCTTCAATAACATATTTATTTATTTCTATTCAATTTTCTCAGAAAAATCCTCTATTGCACAAAATGCCCTTGACTTTGAGAAGATGAAGTTTGATCATATGCTAATGAAAGATGAACGGTCCTCAACTTTGGAGGAAATTTTTTTTTTCTTCAATCAAATTTTGAAAAGGCTAAATTTGAGGCAGAGGAGATGGAAAGAGCTCACCTTTTCTTGGAGAAAAGAAAATACTGTGAATTTCAAATAAAATTCCAGTTGTGAATTGGAAAAACAAGAAAGTTTTTTAAAAAAAGAATTGATTACAGAATGTATAAAAAATGGCTAATCATATGAGGACATTAAAAAGTTACTTGATTTTTTAAATTGATTAATTATTTTTTTGGTTGGTGGTTGGCAAATGACTTTGATAGTTACTTTTAATCTTATAAAAAATAGTTATATCATGAGTTTATGATAACACTATTTTTCCTTATTTGACTCTAAAATATTGCACTTTTGGAATTACAGATTGTAAAATAATACTGACACTTGGGCAAAACATCCTCATCACCAACATATTTTTATCATATCACCACAAATTTTCATATCTAAATAGAGCAAAGTCATCAAAATTCTATATCTGTTTAAAAAATTTGGCTATACCCTCCCCTGTATTTTATTGAAGCAAGGGGTGGGTATCACCAAATTTTTCTAAGTCATCAATTTTCCATGTCAGATTTAAAAATTTGGAAATACCCTCCCCTGAATTTTATTGAAGCGAGGGGTGGGTATCACCAAATTTTTCTAAGTCATCAATTTTTCATGTCAGATTTGAAAATTTGGAAATAATCTCCCCTTAATTTTATTGAAGGGATGAAAATCACCAAACTTTAATATAATTCCATAAATTAATAAATGAATAAATAAGATAAATCAAATTCACTAGTTTTAAAGTAATGACAATTCCTTCCGCCAAAAGGTGGACCAAGTCTAGAAACTGAGTTTGGGACTTTCCACAGGTATAGGCAAGATGAGCCCCATGAAACAATTTAATGTTATCATGATTACTGTTTATACAAAATAAGGTCGTTGGCTCATTACTTTAGCTTAGAAATTGAAATATCAGATTTATTTATTGAAACTTTATGAAAGAATAAATTTTTTTGATGAATTTACAAATCCCCATACTTTTTTTATCTACCTAAAGTTTTATTTAATTTATTACTTTTACCATCTTTTTTTACCTTATTTATCCTTTGGATTAGCTTTTGGCTTATTTGGAAGTAACAGCCAAAATGAGTAAAGTCAAAACAAGATTCCAAACCTAGAGAAGCTTTTGTTGTTTGGTGATTATTGTGAAAAGAGTTCCAAATTGATTCAATGGTACTATTTCCTAATCTAAAATCAGTTATAAACCTATGATAAGGGAAATATAAGACATGTCCTTTGATTTCAGCAGGTGAAGGAATAAGTTGTCCAGTAATAGGATTGATATAAGAGAAGATCCCCAAAGTAAGATAATTTTCATCATTTGAATCAATATGTATCTTTTTATGAAATCCAGAATGGGTAATTATAACATTCAAAAACAATAGAGACTCATTGATAATTTCTTTCCACTCTGAGTCACACCAATTTGGAATTCCAACTAGGGTTTCAAGTTTGTGATTTTTTTGAAAAGCTTTATTACAGAGTTTTTTAAGTCAAAGAGCAAGAAAAGAATTAAAGGTAAAGAGTGTCATTTTTAAAAATGATTATCTATTTCTTCTTTAGATAAATTTCTCAGCATATAATAGAGGCCTATAGAATTAAATTGAGTGAACTATATTAAAAATGAATCAATAAAAATTATTATACTTACCAAGAGAATAACATTTAATAAATCCTGGTCTCCATCCAAAACCAACCATGATAACACCAAGTATATTCTTATTCCTTATTGGTAAGCAAACCAAAGCCATTTGATATAGTGTTGTAATGAGATCATATAGTTGAGTAAAGGATTCATATTTAAGTCCATCAAATGAATGATTTACGTAAATCAGTTGAGTTTAAAAGTATTACTGATTACAGACTTAACTTCATCACCTCCAAATTTTGTTAGATATTTGATATCTTCAGGTAAATTCCTGGGATATTTATTTTTTTTGACTTTAGTTTTATAATACTTTATTTTTGATATATGCCCAAATAAAATATTCAATTATATTTTTTATAACTCTTTTATTTTGATAAGATTGATCATCATTTTTTATTTTTGAAGGTTTTGAATAAGATTGAATTGAAGTAGAAATTGAAGAATATGATAAATAAGATAATGATGAAGATAAAAGTGTAAGGCTTGAATCAGAAGAAACAGATTTTATATTTTCAGAAATTTATTTGGACAAATTTTCCTTTTTTGACAATTTTTCTGATTTTTTTTATGATTGAAATGAAGTAAAAATTGAAGAAGATAATAAAGAAGATATTGATGAAGATAGAGTTGTAAGGCTTGAATCAGAATAAACAGAAATTTTTTTTCTGAAAAAAATTTTTACTGGTCAAAAAAATGTCAAAATTCTTTTTTAAAAATAATTATAAATTCACACAATTTAAATTAAAAACCCTAAAGATTTTCATCAATTAATAAATAAGAATAATTATTACTTTACTTCAATTTGACAAGTTTTTTTGTTTAATGCTGGAGAAAAAAAACAAAAAAAAATAAATGTTAATAATACTTTTCTGTCAATTTTTTAATTTCTCCCTCATTGATCTCTGTATAACTTTTTTATTAATGTTTTCATTACTCCCTCTTTATTCCCCTTTCTCCCCTTGTAAAGCTTCTCTAAATCCCATTTCAAACTCCCTCCAACCCCCCAAATCCTCATCAAAACACCCCCAACACACACCCCAAACCCTCTCCAAAAGCCCCTCAATTCCCCCCTATAACCCACTTGAATAACCCCTTCAATCTCCCTCTACACATGCTTCAAACCCCCCCTGAAACCCCCCCCCTAGACCCCTTCAAAACTTTCATTTAACCCCCCAGACCTATTCATTTGATAATAAATGATTCTTATCAATTTTTTGTTAATAAAAAATTAGGGAAGAGGGGGTAAGGGGTATTTGGAGGGGGGTAAAAAGGGGTTATAGGGGGTTTTGAAGCAGGTGTAGGGGTAGTTTGAGGAGGGTATTTGAGGGGGTTATAGGGGGGATTTGAAGCTGGTGTAGGGGTAGTTTGAGGGGGGGTTGAAGTGGGTGTAGGGGTGGTTTAAGGGGGGAATTGAGAAGGATATAGGGGATTTTTGAAGTGGGTGTAGGGGGGGGGAGGAAAAGGGGGGTTTGAGGCAGCCAAGGAGGAAGGAAAGGGGGGTTAGAGGTAGCCAATGAGAAGGGAAAGGTGGGAATGAGGACACCAAGGAGGCAGGAAAGGTGGAATAATTACCAGGCCAAGGAGGGATAAAGAGGGGATGATGGAGAGTAAAAACAAGAGAAAAAAAAGGAGAGAAAGAACAAAAAGAAGAGTTAATTTAATCTTGAAGAGCAGAAAAAATAAACACTTACAAAAAAAAGAAAAAGAAAAAAAATTATAATTAGCAAACAAAAAATCAAAAGAAATTAATATAATGACTTACCTTGAGAGATGAGATGAGAAAAAAATTAACTTCCAATTATTTGAGGGGTGTTTGAGGAGAGGAGAAAATGGTTATTAGGGATGAAAAAAAAGAAGAATGACTGAAAAATTATGTGATAGCTGAAAATATGTGATTTCATGTTGAGCTGTTGACCAAAAACAAAATAGATAGAGAAAAAGATTATTTCACTGAAAATTCAAAATAAAAGTCAATATGCAAAAATAAAATTACAAAAAAAAAGAGAATAATACACGCAAATTGATCATTTGAAGAGCATGAAAAAAATTAAAAGGGTTTTATCAAGAGAAGTTAGAGTATTATTGGCATAATGATGGAGCATATCCCAGTGAGAAGATAGATTAATAGTAGATAAAAATAAAATGAATTTCATAATAATTTAAGAATAAATTGCTAAATATCACAATTTGCTAGTGTTATTGGAAGGATTGTTGCCTGTATGCTAGTCGTTTGAGAGATAGAAGTGTTGGGTATAGTGGGAGGTGTTTCAACTTCTTTATCTTGATATAACTCTAGCCATTGATCTTTGAGGTCAGCAAGCAGGCTATGAAGTATAGTGCAACACAGAATCCAGTTGATCTCTGCCTCCATTTTGGACCTATTTCTAAGAGGAATTCTTAATTACCTTAAACTTGAAAAACCACCTTTCAAGATTCCAATAGAATGTTTGATATTGACTCTTGACTTTTCCAAATGATTGTTGAACTTGGCATTTTGACTGTTTTCAGATGCTTCTCCCCAAAAAGCAGGAAGGACATATTTTCCATTCGCATAAGTAGAATCTTCCAGAAGATACTGATCTTCATTAATAAATTTTTCAGGTTCTTTTTAAATTTGCATTCTCTGAAAGACATAGGAATTATGACATGATCCATGATAGCCAGCAAAGAAAAATATAATTTTTTTATTGATGTCACATATCAGATGAATGGAAATTGAATATCTATAGAGAAGATATAATTGCTTGTGTTAGTATGAAGAAAAAGAAAGAATTGAATTAAAAATAAGCCACTTCTTTTTATGGTCAAAGTAATTTTTTCCACCTTGAGCAGGTTTCTGACTCAAAAGAATAGTAGTACCATAAACAAAACCAATACATCCTGGGAAGCCCTCTACTTGCATAACCTGAGATGATTCATGTCAGGTTGAAATCAAGTACAGAGATATGAAACAGCTTTAGTAGTCAGTTTTCTAGAAGATTTTAATGGTCCTATATGAATTCTTTAGTAAAAATGCAATAAGTATTAAAATATAACTCATTATAAGGGTCTCAGTAATTTAAATCTTACTAATTATATATGGGTTACAATCTTATATTTGGTAGAAAAATAGATTAAATATTTCAGATACTATTCAAAGACTTGATAAGTACTATTTATATGTATTTTAATTTTATTGGTTATATATTTGATTGTAATGATAAAGAATGTAGAAAACAAGACCAAAAACCCCCTCCTTTTATACCCAATAATTCCTCCAATGAACCCCTTGATTTACCAGCTCTATACACAGATAATGATGACTTATTCCAGCTAATAAACCTGTCCAACAATATAAAGAGTGACCAATGACATAATTAGAATAATATCACCTGCCAAAACCCTGTAGTAATAGGGATAATCCATCAAAAATAAGTAATAAGCAAAAAAAAGAGTGTATGCATGTAACACCTTAAAATAAAAGACTAAAATGAGAAATATTAACACTAAATATTACACAATATTAAGGGGGATAAAAATAGAAATGATGGTACTAATTATGACAATTAACTATGTGAAATCCCCATCCAAAAATAACCATTATTGAATGAGAAACCACTGAAAAACCCAAAAAAGGGTGTGAGATGTGGGGTAAATACATGCAGTCCTTGGATGAAGCTTGCACTGGTAAATCCTTGACTAATTTAGGCAAATTTAAGTGTGGTAGTAAATTAAAAGTGCCAAGCTTGAGGGTATTATTGAAGTTAGTGCATATAATAAGGTCAATGCAACTTTAATTAAATTAGGACAGTGTTATTTTTATGCATTTGAGTAGCCAAATCAGTAGTCCTAATTATGACAAACTGATCTGTAAAGGTGCATTTTTAATAATATTAAATTTATAGTGCATATATTCAACTTTTACGTGATTTAAAGCACATTTCTTTTTTTCACATAAAACAATGAAAATAACAGCTTTATGTCTACTTAAAAATTATGTAGCCTTATATTTAAGGCTCTTAAGATCACCCTAGCATATTCCAACTAAATATTAAGTACATAATACTTATAAAAGGTGGATATATGTGTGTATATAAGGTGTTATAATGGCACATATTGTATTTTATCATAATTTTTACTTATGCATACAACTTGTGTATTTTTATTTATTGTTCCCATGTAAAGTCCATGTGTTTAAAATAATTTATAAGTACTTTTTACTCAGTCCTGGGGATATCCAGGCTGACAATTCAAGTTGCTCTTCTTTAGTTGGCCAGGTGAGGAGTTTAGATTCCAAGGAGTTGATAGCAGTGATGCATCATTTCGTATAAGTGTTAATAGAGCCATACCCTAAATCAAAGACATTTTCCAAATTTTTCAAGGTAGCTCCATTAAAATTGGAACCCAAACAGCATAGTGTGATGGCCAATTGAATTGAAGGATCATGTTGTGGTTTTTGAGAATTATTGTGAAAGATAGGGTGGTCCTGAATAAGCTCAAGCAATTTAAGGAAACATTCCTGAGAAGTCCTAAACAACTGTCTTAAACTGGGTATAGTTAGGTTAAGAAGGGTTTTAATGATTTACTTGGGGTTATGAAGTACTTGAGGCTTTCTAGGAAGAAGGTAATGTTTTCTGGCCATTTTTGATAAAAAAAGAAAATCTTCTTCAAGATTGGAATCAGGATCACAATCAGAGTCAAAGAGGAGATCAAGAGCTATGAAAGTTTTTGCTTGATGTAGCTTATCAAAACTTGAAAGTGAGGAAGGCATGAATCTTATACAGTATAAAAATGTAACTGATGTACAATGTTTTGAGTTATTTTCAGCCAGGCTGTCTCAGGAGCCCAGTAAAATGTATAATACTTTATTGGAGGAAATAAAGTGGTGTATTTTATGTAGTTGAAATAATATTTTATTACATGATAAAATTATATAATCATTTTAATAAAAATAAGTGAAATAAATATTATATTAATTTTGTTATTAAATAAATTATTTATACACTTACATCAAACATAATATATATTCTATAAATCATCGTGAATTTTTATGTATTTGATATTAATAAATTAATGAGTAATTAATTACAACTGTAAAATTGAATTATAATTAAGATATAATTAATTAAATTTATATATTAAATAAACTTTCTCATATGTTATAATCCATAAAGATTGGGCAATTTTTTGACCCTTAATTGTGTCAGAAAATGTATTAAAAAAGTTAAAACACTTACTTTATAAATTAAGTTAAATTATTTTTTTGAATTAGTAATTCATTAAAAAAATTACTTGTTCTCACTTAAATTAGTTATTACTTAAATGGAATGGTTAAAACAATTTATTAATTTCTGTTTTGGATTGAATTGATTACATAAATGTTGCGTCAAAATGACATAATTGTATTGGTTCAATTAAAACCATTTTAAGGCTCATTGTAATGACTATTTTGGATAAATTACTCACAGTTTCCATTGTTACAAATTTATGTAGTCACTTACTATTCTAATTAACTGGGATTGGGAATTTAGTATAGGAAAATTACTTCTTATTTTAGGATTTAATTATTTTTTTCACATTTTTCTCTCAATATCCAGGTTTCATTATTATTCTTTTATATTCATGTTTCATTCTATTATCATTTTCTACTTACAAATTTTTGGTGCTTCAGAGGACCCCTTGGCTATAAAAGGGCCTTGGGTAATCCCCTTCAGCGCTATCACTTACATTACTTACAAAATTTAAATATTATATTATTTTCTCATTATTTGTTGTGGCGCATCTGTCCCCTTAAATGTTAAATAAATTAAAAGGTTGCTTTAAGATTTTTAACTATTAGTTGTTGAAATTTAAGCAGAGATAATACAAACTACTTACTATTGTAATTCAGTTCACCACTGTCATTATTTTAATTAAATTCCATCATCCCATTGTCAACTTATTTTTTATTCCTTCTCCCTTCATTCTCTTCATTTCTCTCTAAATTTTCTCCTTTCCCTTTTCCTTCCTCCTCTTCTTTCTCCTCTTCTCCTTCTTCTAGACTAACCGGCTGATAGTTATAAAGTGTTATTCTGCGGAGTGCTGTGTATGAATGGGATGATTCTGACAAATCAGTGAAATGGGACATTATGGTGAAATCAGCACTTTTGGTTGAGAAAGTGCATATTTGAGTGAAATAAGTGACTTATCTTATTTTGAAATCCACCAGTTTTGGGGCTAGTGTGTTTCATAAATTAACACTTAAATTAGTGCAGATTTTCCAGAACTGACACCCTCTAATATAATATTATTTAATATAAATATGAATAACTTTTTTTTTACTTATATTTAAGTAGTTTAAAATAAAAAGAGATAAAACAAAAAACTTACCTTTAGAATGAAAATTATTGAAGTCTTAAACTCTACTTAAAAGGCAGGAATAATGTGTTTTTGTGCTAGGTTCTTTCAGGTGTATCCCACTTCATTTACTTTTACTGAAGCTGCTGGATACACCCAAAAGGACCTATCAGGAAAACCCATTATTCCCATCCTTGTGGACAAGGATAATCTGGAAAAGGCCTATGGATGGTAAGAAAAAATACTTCACTCCTGAATGAGGTGTTTTTTCTTTCCAAACATAGACTATTTCTGGATCATCCCTTTCCAAGAGGATGCACAAATAGTCAAAGGTCCCTCAAGGTGAGTTTTTCTTTCTCTTCTATTTTTATTTTATTTTTATTCTCTCTTTCCTTTTTTTTTTAATCTTGCTATTATTTTTATTTTTTTTCTCTCTCTCTCCTTTTTTTTAATCTTGCTATTATTATTTTTTCACTCTTATCTTCTATTTTTTAATCTCATCTCATGCTAACACCTCATTTATTTATTTTTCAGATATCCTCTGCTTAAAATTCCAGAACACAGATGGACCTTGGCCATCTCTTTCTACCTCATCAGCCCCAGATTTGAATATAGAAACACATCTCCAAATGCCCATTTTCACTCAGATATTCTCTCATCTGGCAATTATATATTAATTTCCCCTTTTATACTAGTAGCCTTATTGCTTTTTGAGTAGACTATAAGTAATAAATTATTTTCATTTTAAAGGTAAAATATTTTCTTCTGCTCTTTTTATGTGCACCATTAATTTTAGATATATTTCATATACTGACAAAATACTTATCCACAAACAAACAAATCTATTTCATCTTGTTTAAACATATAATTATCATTACTAACCCACCTATTTCTTAACTTTGCTTTCATACTTTGTAAAATAACTAAATTGTCTTCTGTCTCACAATCTTTTTCTTTTGAGTGTAAAGTTTTAAGATCATTAGCCATCATTTCACTGACAGACTTATCCTCATTTATGCTACAGTTTCTTTCTGAAATTTGCAGTTGTCTTACTCTAATATCTATATTTTTTTCCTAAATAGCTGGCTTTCTTTTCTCAATTTCTAGTCTTTCTTTTCCAATCATTATTTTATCCTTTTTTAATAGAATATTTTCTCTTGTCAGTTCATTTCTTGACTTGCTTAGCCTATTTGTGTCACTTATGGCAGTTACACATTTTTGGAAAGGTCATTGAAGCACAATGTGAGTAAGGATTTATCTTCTTTCATTTCTTCAGTAAGGTGCCTTTTCTTTGCAGCTTTGATCCCAATTGGACAGACCGTAAACCCACTAGAAGCTGGAGGTGTCAGCGGGTCACTAGTAAAGTCATCATTCCCAGTCAAATCAACTGTTACTCTATTTGGGACCTTGGTTGGTTCCATTTTCACTTTGGAGCAAACTTTAACTTCCCCCAGGCAGGAAGACTTTTAAAATCTGACTTTGTTTGGTCTTGATAAGGAGATAAGGCAGTTTGTAACCAGTCACTTGGTGAGGTTCCACTGAAAGAATTCTTTTGATTGAGTAGTAGATAGAGCTTAACTTAAGGGTTGCTGTGTTGAGAGCCTGCCATCTATATTGTTAAAAAAGTGAGTTTAAAATAATTAAAAAAAAATTCTTTATAAACTGGAACTGACCTTATTTTGATTTGATCATAGTCCTGGTAGTGCACAGAACCAAATTGGTTGAAATGTGCTTCAATTTTCTTATAAAATGTTTTTCCAGATTGGTAAGTTGCGAATTCAGGTTGCTCACTGACGTGAATACAGGATATGGCTAACTGCTCTTCTTCTTGGTGGCTCCAATTAGGGGATCACCTTTTTTTAGCTTCAGATGAGCTGATCACATTAGATTAATTTAGGAGTTTTAAGGCATGGTGGGAAATGGTGAAAATGTGTTAATAGAAGGGTTGCGTAGTAACAGTTGTGAATTATAATTTTTTTTATTTCTTACAATCTCACCCGACAAGGGGCATGAAGGAGAAAAGAATGCACATAAGATAGTAAATACATAATAGGGATAGACACTAATGGCAATTTAGTAGGTAACATTTAGACAGAAGTCACTGGGGTGAAAACAGGTTGTTAGGGAATCTACAAGATTCAACTAAAAATTTAGCTACAGCCGCCATGGCAGGGGAACTAGACAAGAGGGCTGTAGTAGTAAGTGGTAACTTATGCTTTGCTACTTCTTTAATAAGTGAGAGGCTGATATCTGAGTGAGCAGGGCAAAAAAGTAGGAGGTGTTCAGGTGTGTCCTTTTCCCTAGAGGAGCAAGTGAACAGAGTGGAGAATCAACAGCCTTGAAGCAAAAGAGATAATTCTTTAGGGGGGAGTGACCAGAGCGGCATTGAGCAAAGGTGGTAGCATGTGCTCTTGGGAGCATAGAGAGAGATTTAAAAATTTTTGATGGTTCACATTTTCCTCTGAGTTTCCTAAGAACCTCTTGAGGTGGAGGAGCAGAGAGAAGCAACAAATGATGTGTTTTTAATAATTATTTTAAAGCTGAGACAGATGGAGAAGGAGGAGTAAAAGAAAAAAAAGACTCAGCAAGTGGGGCAAGGGGGTGAGAACCGGAGGCCAAGGAATCAGCCAGCTCATTTCCCGGTATGCCTAAGTGGCCAGGACACCATTGCAAAATAAGGATCAAGGAAGGATTGTGTTCACAAATAAGGCTAACTGTATCTGAAATAGCAAACAGTACAGAAGCGTTTGGGGAAGGTGAGGATAGTGAGGATGGTTTTCTAATGACTGCTTGATTATCTGTAAGGATGGTGAGAGATGGAAGGATGCTATGGAAAGGATTAGCTAAAAAGAGGCAGAGTCCTAAAAAAATTCCTACTAGTTCAGCTTCAAAAACTGAATAGAGGGAAGAGTCGCCAATTCGAGAAACCATAGGGAGAGGGAGGCCCAGATCAAAGGCTGCGGAAAAGATGCCTTCACTTGACCTGGAATCATCAGTGTAAATGAAATGAGAAGGTAAAGGGTGAGAGGAAAATGATTCAAGCAAACGCTCAAGGGATGCTTCCTTAGTTGGAGCAATAAATGTCTCAAATAAGGGAGAAGCCCAAGGAGGGAAGAAGGCTAAGGTTCACGTTTCCATACTTGTGAGCGGAAAATTTGAGGGAAAAGGGCAGGAAAGGGATAAAAGATGGAGGGGGTGCCTATGTAGTTTGGGTGGAGTGACGTGGAGGATTGACTTAGCCAACCGTGCCATTGGGTTGGAGGCAGGGATGGTGAGAAGCCTTGCCCATGCCTTGTGAACAACAATGTTGAGACATTTTTTACATGAGAGGGAAGCTGAATCATGTAGGAGGGTGCATGACGGAGTGGAGAAAAAACATCCAAGAGCTCTCCTGATAGCCCTTTTGTCAACAATCTGCAGCTTTCTTGATGTGTAAGAAGTGGTTGTGGGGTTGTGCCACACAATGGTGGAGTAGTCCGCTCTTGAATGAATAAGGGAATTAATGAGAAGCTTGTACTGACAAAGAGGGATTCCCCAGCCGGATGAAGCAAGCCAGTGCAGAGTAGTGGCATCTTGAAGCCCTTTAGCAACAAGCTTGGTGCCGTTGGGTTTAAAAGAAATTGTTGAGTCAAGTTCCATACCCAACCATTTGATAGAAGGAGCTGGTTTAAGAAAGCGACCATCAAAAATTAGTGAGGGGGGAGATTTTAAAAGATGGTGGCATTTGGTCAGAAGTAACCACTTGGTTTTAGACACATCAAAAACAGCTGCGTGTGAGCAACCCCAACAAAGAGCCTCTTCACCTATTTGAGCTAGCGTATTGGTGACTTTCTCAGGGTCATTGTTGGCAGAAAGAAATATGATGTCGTCAATATATCCTATTTCCAAGCAGGACCTGGAGATGGAAGGGAGCATGAGTAATTTAGAGTTATGTATAATATATAAGAGGGGAGATAAGGGGGAGGCCTTTAGGGAAGAAAGAATGAGGTGATTTGTAAGAGGAGAATGAGATATTGGTGCTGCGACCTTCCAGGGAATTGGTGATGAGGTATATTAAGTCCCTGAGGAGCAGGAGTGAAAGAAGGGTGCAATGGAGTTGCTGTGCATTGACGGACGGAAAAGCTCCTTTAACATCTAGGGAAAGAGCCCCAACAACATTACCCAGACGCCATTGGTCCTTGGTCCAAACAGTGAGATGGAGTAGAGCGTCAGATGTGCTTCTCAGAGGATGACCACCATAATGATTTTCAGGGAGAAGGTTGCCTGATTCAATGTAAAAGGACAAACGGTTTGTTAGCATAGAGTCCAATAATTTTCCCATAGTATTGAGAAGTGCAATAGGGCAGAAAGAGCTGGGGATAGAGTAATTGGGGCGGCCTGGCTTGGGGATGATAACTGTTTTGGCTCGTTTCCAAGCTTTTGGGTAGTTTCCTGTGTTCAGGCACTGCTGAAACAGTGGTAACAGAATGTTAGAAATCTCCTGGGGATTACAGTGGATAAATGCATTATCCGTCCGGGCCCGTAGATCTGCCTTTTTTGGACTTGAGAAGGGTTGTTATGAGTTCATGTGTAGTGAAAGGAGGAGAGTGAGTAACATGGAGGGGAAAAAGGGGTGGTGAATCTGACAAGTCACAGGGAATCGAGGTTACTGACGTTCCTTCAAAAAGCATGGAGGCCTTTAAAAGGTTGTCAGTAATGATGGCCCCCCCTTCATCTGTAAGGGGAGGGTTAGATTGTGGGTCAGAAGGGAGAGAGAGGTACTTAGCAGGCTTGTGAAGGGTGAGGGGAGTAAGAGAAGAGAGGAAATTTTGCCAGTGAGACTTGCGAAGAAATTCAATTTTGGATTGGAACAGTTTGCGCGCTGACAGAAACTCAGCTGTGTTGTGGGGAGTAGGGGAGGAGTGCATTTTTCTCTGGGCGCTGTAAAAAGACTTCTTGAGGGGATCCAAGATATCTCTGTTCCACCATACACAACACAACGAGCCAGGCTACTGCAGCGGGACAAAATGTTCCATTAGTTTGGTAAAAAGGGAAGTGATATGCTCGGCAGCCTGATCTATGTCAGAAGGGGAGGAGGAGGGGGAGAGAGGGGGGGTAGCAGAGAGAAAAGAGGAAAGAGAACACTCATCAAACTTTTTCCAGTTGCAAAAAGGTTTGTACGTGTTTGGGAGGGGAGAGAGAAAGAAACGAGTGATAATTGATCAATGGTCAGAAAGATGTGAGGAGGATCCATCGCAATCTGTAACACAGCTAATCACCAAACTTAGTGCCGAACTATTTGCAAACACAAGGTCAATTTTTGAAGTAAAATTCCTTGTGTTGCAAAATGTTGGGACACCTTGTTGCGAGATTAACATCATGTTCAGGTCGTTGATGGAGTCTAAAAAGGGGGTAGCTTCAGGATGGTTGTAGGAGTGCTTATCCGCACTAGCCCACAAGTCATGATGAAGGTTAGAGTCAGTGAAAAGGAGAGAGAGAAGGAAAAATATATTGCGTGGATGAAAAGGTTTGAGGCGGGCTATAAACATTGACTAATAAAAGAGGTGAAGGATGGTGATTGATGAGAAGGAGCGTAAGATATAGGGAAGGAGAAGGGAGGGAAGTAAAAAGATGGAGGGGAAGTTTTTTATTGAGGTAAAAGCAACATCGGATGGGGGAAAGGTAAGGAGAGGGAGAAGGTAACTGGGGAACAACAAGGTGCCAACCCTGCACAGGTGCAGGAGAAAAATGGTCTGGTGAAAGAAAAGGTTCTTGCACAGCAAGGATGTCATAGGATGGAGCTGCAGCATCATTAAACAGAGAATGAAAAACATAAAAAGAGCGGTGACAGTTTAGTTGAAAAACAGTGAAAGGAAACTTAGGCAATTGATTGGGTTGTCCTATCATAAAGCCTTATTGAGGGGGCAAGCAGGTAGCTGTGGGAGGTGGAAAATGAGGGGGGGGGGTTAGGATCAGTAAGAAGGGCCAGGAGAGAAGTTTGAGCAGTCTTCACTGGGTGATCATGAGGTAGAGCGTCAATACATCTGAAGCACACTGGTGATGAAAGCTTCTGCGCTTTGCACAACTTGGAGCTATGATGGCTGGCACAGTTAGAGCACCTGGGAGGGAGAGCACAGTGGATAGATAAGTGTCCCTTGCTCCAGCACCTGAAGCACGTACTACATTCGTGATTGACAGCCTCAGTGCGGCGAACCTGACTCTCAATATATAGGGGAAAGGGAGGAGAAGGAGAGGATAAGGCATTAGCATTATTTTTATCCAGTAGATGAAGAACAGCAGAGGAATGATTTTTCCCCGCCCTTGCTTCAGGTCTTCTTAACCAGGTGACACGATATAACAACTTGAGAGTTTCAGGGTTGTCACTGATCAAAGTGTCAATATCTGTTTGACTATCAAAATCATAGTAAGTTGGAACCCCATGGACCACCACAGAGTAACTAGGAGTTTTTTAAATGAGGCCTTGTGGGATCCAAGATTGCCACACATTGGTGAGGGAATGAAGGTCACTTGAGGTCGCAACAATCATTTTAAAATCATTGGATTTGTGCCGAATGATGCCACGGATGCAAATGACAGAGTTTGTAGTACTGTTGATAATATTTTTGGCGTTAATTTTGTTGTTTATCATGGTGAGGAGTTGAGAGTTGGAGACATCCATGAGGACAGGGGAGGATGGGTTGGTCTGCTTGATAGTGAAATGGGGGAGGCCTTGTGGAGGTTGAGTATGCGTAGCAGAGGGAGAGGAAGAGGAGGAGACAGCTTGAGCAAAGGAAGGGCGGGTAGGAGGGGACGGGAGTGGGGGAACACAGGTAAGGAGTTTGTTTATCTTATTGGTGAGTGAGGAGATATATGGGGGAGGAGTGTTAGGCGGAGCTTGATGGAAGTCAGATTGGCTGGCTTGGTGGGAAATGGCTGCTGCGAGGGCCTTGATGTCAGATAGAACTGCCTTGTGTATTGTGATTTTTGTGCCCTTGCGCGGTGGTTCCTTGATAGTGTCCAAAAGGTTTGTGAGGCAGGAGGACAGGGCAACTGCATTGGTAGCTTGGGAGATGCCCACAAGACAAACTACTCTGGCGGAGGGGGAGTCCGGGTTGACTGATGAAGGAAGGGGGGCACAAGGAGTGGCAGTGAGTCCAAAATCCACAAATGGGTTGGCGGGGTTATGGCAAGAGTCGTTGAGAGTTTGCGGTTGGGGGGCAAGAGAAGGGTCCTGTGAAGTGACTGAGGGATCAAAAAAGAGCTTGGGGTGAGCGGCTCTTTCTTCTTCCAAGGAGCCAGGGGGGTCATCTTGAGGGGGCCTATAGGGGGAAGAGGGAGAGGAAAATCTACGACTTTTGGGGTGGCAAGTGGGTTTGGGAGGAGGAGTAGCGATTGGAGAGGAAGGGGGTTCAGGTGGACGAGTATCTTGAGCCATAGGAGGAATAGAGCTCAACAGTGGCTGGAATTCTGGAGCCAGAGGGAGGTCAGGAGGAACAGGGGAGGGCGGTAAAAGTGGCGGCGCGTCTGCCGTGACTGGCGCGTCAATAAGCATAAGATCGTCATTCTGGTCAGAAGCCATCGTGTGAATTATAATATGAAAATGTTTTGCTACAATAAGTAGTGACATGTCAAAGTGTTCAGCAGCTACACGGTGGAGTGAAAAGAATATTGGCAGGCAGAATATTGAATTACCGAAGGAGGTCAAAAGGTGCTCAGTAACTTTAGTTGACAGTCTACAGTACATGCTGCATTCAGTAGCTAATAGAGGCCTTTAATGAAACAGGGGTTAAGGTTCACGTCAAAATGCAGTAAAATATGCATACCGAACAAATTTACCGACACGGAGGTAGAATGCTCTTAGGGATCAATTGGGCGGCACAATTCCCCGCCACTTTTCTTAAATTCAGCTCACCAACAACTATAGGTAAGTGGGATGACATGTCGGAAGACAATAAGACTTTTCATGAGGGATAAATTTAAATGGGAGGGGAAATTTTTATGAATCTAAAAAAGGATTGAAGTGGGATTCAGAATCCCAGTCGAATCGTGCGGATGATGAATTTTCCGAATCCTCTACAGTTTGAACGTGGTGTGAGGGGTTTCCATCACTCAAGAAGAAGAATAGTTTTACGTCTATTTTAAATAAATTGTGGTTTAAGTATGACCATTATAAGTTCTCCGTTGTATGGTGACCCATTTTTCGTATGGGTTTTCAATGTAGAGTCAGAAGGAGGAGCTCGAGGCCCCGGAGTAAAAGTCGGGCATTTTGCATTACATTTTTACCTATTCTTTTAGCATATCATATATTCAAAGATACAAATTCATATGGGTAGTAGGTATAAGAAAGTAAATAAAACAAAATAGAGAAAACAGTTAATTAAACCGTATTTTTTCCAGCCCATTTACAATTTAATATTTGACTTTTAATGATTACTTTCGAACAGCAATTTTCTACGTTTGGGTAAAATAGGGACGGTTGATACCAGACAAGCACTATCATCGCCGATTGATGATAACCGTTTCCCACAAAAAAGAAAGAAAGGAAAAGATAACAGTAGAACCAAAAACAGAAAATATAAATACAACGAATAAAAGATACAAATGCAGAAATCAAAAACCTTAGGTCAGTATTTCCAAATGACAAAAACCGCGTCTATGCAGACGAGAAATATTAAGGAGATCACTTACGCTGAAGTGCCAATATCATTGGCTGGATTGCCCATAATAATGCACTCAGAAACGCCCTCAATAGGATCTTTTTTACTGTACAACGCTGCATCAAACAAATGATCGGTGGTTTTTTCAAAGGAAGCTAACATCAAAACCTTTTAAGAGTATAGACAGGCGGTTTCAGTCCATATTGACAGAAATGGAAAATTTTATCAGCGTCCTAAATTTGACATATAAGTAACAAAAAACTGACAGAATCTTTCATTTTAGCGACGCCGAATCTGGTTATTCCAAGCACTTCGCCTTTATAGCACATGATATCTCCTAGCAACATCATGTGGCGCGGATCAACTTTTAGTCCGTGCTGCTCCATGGTGTATGAAATCTCTTTGATGATGCAATTACGACCGGCTTCAATCCCTAGAACATTCTGAGCTTCCATGATGTGGTTGGGCATTGCTTCAGTTCCACGTACGCCTGGTGAGATCCAAATAAATATATTTAAGTGAAAGAGTACACGGGGTGAGATATTTATTCATTTGACAAGCTTTGAGGATGCCAGAAAATGACATGCAAGGAGAAAAAGAAATATATACCAGCTGTCGTCATAACTTCACGCAACCCATAACCTTCAACCAGTAACTCGTACTTATTTTTCTCGTTTTTATTGATAACTGTCCTTCCGGCTTTGGGAAGCCCCTAAATTGATCACAATTTAATCATGAAAGCGCAAAAGCAGAGACCAATATAATTTAATAAACTACTATACGAATGCATTGGATGATGGAAACATATAGAACCGAAAAAACAACAAACTTTGATAACCACTCCAGGCAATACGCGTCGCAAAAACATCAGTTTCTGATAAAATGGTAGTATTTTTTCAGCATCAGCCAAACTATTGTCAACATAAACCTTTATCAAGTTTCTTCGAGGTGTCAATTGAATTTGCTGATTTACACGCATTTGGATCGTTTCAAATTATAATAGAACTAGTTAGCGAAAAAAGATGAGTGAATTTCAAAAGAAAGAACCTACATCTTCACGAATTTTCAGTTTTGGCGCATTAACGATTGACCACTTGATCGAGTCAAGAGTCACTTCAAGCTAAAAGGCAAAAAAAAAATTGGGGGGCGCTTTAAACATTGTTGATAAAATTTTAAGCCCCAAAAACTGATAGGACAAACCTGAAGTCTTTGAACAGTCTCCATATCAACATGAACAGCAAGATACATAGATTCATTTGAGTACACAGATTCTATAATCGAAGTGACCTAAAAATTATGCCCACCCTCCTCTCAAGTTAGCTAAATGCCTGGCACATACATAACTTCAAAAAGTGATAAAAGTGGAATACAAAAGAAAAACTTACGTCGCCAAGAAAGGTTTTTTCTAATCTTGCCTTCACAATTCTAGCAGCTTGTTCACTTTCATCAGCTACTAATGGCGCGTTGATGATAGGTCCGTTGATCAACTTTGAAGCATTGATGATTTCTTTAATGCGTGGAACACCCAAGGTGATGTTCATTGAAGCTACACCAGCAAAATGAAAAGTTTTCAACGTCATTTGCGTTCCTGGTTCTCCTATAGATTGGGCGCCCACCGCCCCAACAGCGGTGCCTATCTCAATCATAAAAGTAGATACGAGCTCATGAGTGTTATATTTTTTTTGCTTTGTGGGTAAGCTACAACTTACCAGGCTCAACCTTGGCTTTTACATATTTCACCCAGCACTGATCCAAGAAGGATCTGAGTTGCTTTTCAGTCACTTGTGTCTTGTTAGTGACAATTTTCTTACTGGCAACTAAAGAAAATGTTTGAAAAGGAAACATTAGATTTTCGATAATCAAAAAGTTTCAAACTGATCCAATTATATTTGAAATGCACCAAATGCTAAAACATCCAACAGCCAAATAAAAATATTGCACATACCACTTGCTCCCGCCGACAAATCAGTCTCCTCGTCCCAATCTCCCTCACACTCCATTGCGTCGTACAGTCCATAAGCAGCTCGAAAGGTGGCCGCTGGCCGAGCCACTGACTCAATAATAAAGTTCATAACTGAGTCTCTAAACCGTTCCGTGCAGGCTTCCATAAAGCGGGGATGTGAAAGACTATCTTTAGTCCTTTGGACAATTTCGTAAGGTAAAAGTCCTCGTCCATCCAAATGAGAAACGGTGGCCTGAGTGGTAGTAGAGGAGATTAAATAGTCAGAAGAGCATATCTGAGAGCTGATATAAGTGGAAAAGATCAGAGGCCATCATGCTAAACTGACTTTTGCGTGGCGCCAAGTACGAGTGAACTCAACAGGTTCACCATCACCTTCAAGATATGTTGGATCTAATCCATCGTCTCCATAAGTAAACTGAACAACTCCACCAACAGAATTCCGAACAGAATCGTCATATCTAGTCGAAAGATCTTCCAAAGCTTTCATTAATCGCCTTTGCATGTATCCAGTTTCAGCAGTTTTGACTGCTGTATCAACTAGTCCTTCTCTCCCAGAAATAGCGTGGAACAAGAATTCAGTTGCTCTTAAGCCTGAGTGGAAACTATTTCGAACAAATCCTTTAGCTGGAGGTTCTTTAGCTTTCTTGTGAAAGTGGGGCAATGAACGATCTTGAAAACCATCTGGGATACGATTACCACTAATAATTTGCTGACCCACGCAGGCGACCATTTGGGCGACGTTAATTTTAGAGCCTAGTAATAAAGCAAATAAAAAATTGAACAGGAAAATTTGAATGTTGGTTAATCATATCTCCTCTATATATCTATCAGAAGAACAATCAAAGCCAAGGAACAAGAATATTTACCTTTTGAGCCACATGTAGCCATGATCAAAGGGGCGTTGTGCCGAGTTAACTCAGCCATACAGATTTCACCTAAACTATCTCGTACTTTTGATAAGACTCCAGAAATCATGGCTTCTAGCGTTTGATCTTGATCTCTTCCAGGTAAATTTTCTAGCTTTCCAGCTTGAGAGCTTCTAATCAACCGATCAGTCTCTTCGTACGCTACAGCAACTAAATGGTTTTTTTGGGTTGACAAGCGTTCACCAGGGGTCACGTCACCCACACCAATACTGAATCCCATATTAGCTGAACAGATTTTGAACAGCATAAAGCCCATCGCACAAAAGAAAAAAAAATTGAAATGAACAAGTCAGTCAGATTTAGAGTTTAGTCAATAATAAGCAATATCAAATTATATGAAGAACTTTGTCAACACAACACTTCAATTGTGCCATTGTGTACTTACCGAGCCAGCGGGCACTGAGTTTCGCCAAGCGATTCATAGCTTTCACCGCTTCATCTGAGCCGAAATCTCGATTAATAACAGCAAAGATTGAGTCTTTTTTTCCACCACCTACAATCGCCTTGTCAACCACCCCACACATAATTTCTGAGTTTTGAATAACCAGCCAGCCATCGTTTGGAGACATATCAGGCAAAAATTCAGATGAGGCCTTTTGATGGGTTGCACATTTAGCCTCTACATTTACTTTTACTGGGCATGCTCGATTAGGCCGCATCAGAACGTTAAAAACTTGCTTTCCTGTCCATAATCGCACAGGTTTCCAAATTACAGGTTGAGGCAGGTCAATATGCAGAGTTGAATCAGAAAGATACTGCAAAATCTGAGAAAACTGTTGTCGGTCGTAAAAATTATCTTTTCGGGATAAAAGATATGAAGCTGTGATGAAATCTTGTGTCGCAGCAATAATTGGTTCACCATTTCTGGGTGTGACAAGATTGTATTTGACATTCATCAGTTCTGTTGCTTCTGTACGTGCTTCTTCCGTCTGTGGGACATCTGAAGTGGTAGCGACAAAAACCAAAATCATGGTAATATTAGTGGAAATTCCATCACCAAAGTAGGCAAAAAGAGACGTACGCAAATTCATTTCATCACCATCAAAATCAGCATTGTATGGTGTGCACACACATTCGTTGAAGCGAAAAGTCCTCCATGGCCTAATTTTAGCTCGATGTGACATGATAGAAAGCTTGTGCAAGCTAGGCTGTCGATTAAAGAGAACAATACTGTTCAACGCACAATGGACGAGACATTTAGTGATTAATATACAAGTCTAATGTACTTGGCCAACAAGTATGCTGTAATGCTATAAAGATTGCTCACTCTCCATCGTGCAAGTGCCTTTCCACAATATCTCCCAATCTGAGAGAATTAGCAATCTGAACTCGATCACCAAATCTTAAAGATCTCTTGAAAGCATTGGCTGAAGAAACTGGATTAGTACTTCCAGAACTAAGATAGTTGGCACCTGGATGGATGTCAGGACCGTTTCTGACACAATTTCTGAGGCGTTGAATGTTGTGAGGAGTCACTCTTTCAGGATACGTAAGAATTTTAGCCACTCGATCGGGAACAGCCACCTCGGTAATACTCAAATTTGGATCGGGACTGATTACGGTTCGACCAGAAAAGTCGACACGCTTGCCAGAAAGATTTCCACGAAATCGTCCAGTTTTTCCTTTTAGTCGCTGACAAAATCCACGGGTGGGTTTTGCTCCCTAGAAATAAATGGTAAAATGAGGAGAATAAATTATGGGATTTAATAGAGGAAGCTAAGGCCAAAAATATGACAGACCATGACAGATGGAACCCCTGGAAGCTCTGAGTTGATATACATAGCCACTGAGAGTTGCAAAAAATCCCACTGTTCCTGAGATTCGAATAATGAAGTAATAACCGACAGTAGTGTAAGTGTAAATAATTCAGAAATCCATCAAGTGAAAAGCACACCATTATATTCTGAGCAGATACACCCTTGGTCAAACCGGTTTTGATAAGCAAATTGGTGAAAATTATTTCGGTAAGTTTGATGGTAATATCATCTTCGTTACTGTCATAATTTTTAAGGCTCATCAGTGAGTGAAGGAAGAGACATATTTATTAAGTAGCTTGAAATTGAGGCTCACGTAGCCGCCTCTTGAGCAACACTGGGGCGGATGCAGACGGGGGGGACATGGATGTACTGCCATATAAATTGTTCTGGTCGGCCCACTTCAGGATCCAGACCAAGAAGCTCACAATCCTAAAATCAGATCACACAAGATATCAAAACAATAAGTTGATAAGAATCAAAGAATACACAAACTGGATAAAATTGAAAAAAATGACTAGTTAGATACAGTTGGAATGATTCTTTTGAACAGATTGAGAACCCTAAGTGGATTAAGATCTTCGTGAGCCTTATGAACATGCTGAGATAATTCTTTCGATTCCTGAGAGGCGACGGCGAATGAAGCACGAAATTCTTCCAATTCGCTGGCCTTTTTTTTGGCGCGAAATTTTTCATGCACTATCCTTAATGCGCCAGCTTTTTTAACAGTTCCGTTGGTTGCACCGCAGTAGGGACAATTGATTACTTTCCGGCAAGCAGTATTCACCTGCTTTGCGAGATGCTGCCGCTGCAAATTTTCAAGCTTTGGTTTCCGGAATCTGACAAGATACTTTCGTCGTTCTTCCTCTGTAAGCAAGACCCGGGAACAAGTCTAGGGGAAGATAAAATGCGATATAAGAAAGAATAAGAGTATCGTATAAGAATAGAGAGCAGAATAAAAATAGGAGGACAAGTTCCGACTTTGCAAATATCTTGAAGCATTTGAATAATAGCCCTGAAGTAGCCAATGTGAAAGACAGGTAGGATGAGCTTGATGTAAGAATAATGACCGACACAATCAGCAAGTTTGGCGTTACAAGTAGCGCATGTTCGTGCTTTATCAGATGTGCCGAGACGAAGATCAAGAACGCCATCTTTTGCAGGGACTTTGACATTCGGATCTGAGATGCTGCTGGCTGAGGAAGGAAGGTTGCTGGCAGTAGCAGGAAGAGCGTACAGATCACGCTGACAAGACTCGAACTCGGAGATGGCGACGATTTCCTGAGGCGAAAGGACAGAAAATTGGATGTGGCGACTTGAGCGGCAGAACGGGAAGGATGAAGGGGATGTTTTTTGTGTTTATTTATTGCCGTCAAAAAATCCACAAAGTGAGTCTAACGCAGAAATTGCCAGTAAACAAAATACCATACATCTTCTGAGGGGCATCCTGGGGGACGAGCGAGTGGGCCATGGACGAACAATCTCGTTCGTTCGAGAACTTTTCACCAGTCCCTGCCGCTCCCTCGTGATCGTCCCTATAAATAAGCACTCCATCATGTCATTCCTCACACAGAAATAAACACCAATTGATATTATTGATTATTATCTTCACTGCCATCAACACTATAAGTAATAATATAATAACAATAACAATAACAATAACAACAACAACAACAACAACAACAACAATAATAATAATAATAAACATCTAACCCAATGATCCATCTCCGTCCATTTCCATTTTTCCCTCGTCGCTACTTCCATCCCTCCACACTCACACTCCAGAATCCCCGCAATCCATTGGGTAATATCTTTTCCAACCAGTCTACAAAACCTGGAGATGCCCTTAAACAGTTCGGTATCGACTTGACGCAACGTGCAAAGGATGGTGCTCTAGATCCTTGCATTGGCCGCACGGAGGAAATAAAACGCACCATACAAATCCTGTCTCGTAGAACAAAAGTATGTGCAAAATATCCTTGTTATTTAATGGTTATAGTCAATCGAAAAATCTGATGATGCTAATCTTCTGGCTGATACTTTTTAGTCAAATCCAGTTTTGATAGGTCCTGCCGGTGTTGGAAAGAGTAGGTCTTTTTTGGGAGCCTATATGTTTTTGGTGTTTATACTAATCTTCTCTATTTTTCTGTCGGGGCAGCCGCTATTATGGAAGGTCTTGCTCAACGTATTCTCAACAAAGAAGTACCGGAAAGTATACAGAGCAAACGAGGTTATTATGTTTTTTTGTTTCTTTAGTTGAATATTCATCTTGCTCACCATCTTCTTTTTATCATTATTCAGTTATTTCTTTGGATTTGGCCACTCTGGTATCTGGAACTGCTTTGAGGGGAGCCTTTGAAGAAAAATTTAAAGCGTTAATAGCCGATATTGAAGTTAGTCAATCAATTTTGAGTTTGTGTGACTTGGCAATTCAATCCTTACATATGTTCACCTGTTTTTAGGCTGAGCAAGGCAAAGTCATCATTTTTATAGGTCAGTTCTTTAACTTTTTTTTTTTCTTTTTTTAAAAAAAATGAAAGATTAAAGTATTTTTGAAAATCTTTTGGCGCAAGTAATTTAACATATATCGTTCATTTTTTTGCCTCTAAGATGAAATCCACACTCTATTGAATCTTGGCAAGGCAGAAGGTTCAATTGATGCTGGCAACATGATCAAACCAGCATTAGCACGGGGTAAAAATATGGGTATCACTTGTAATTTTTCGTTTCGGTTGACTTGACAATATTTTCTCTTTCTGTAGGCCTTCAATTAGCTGGAAGTACCACTCTAGATGAGTATCGCAAAATCGAAAAAGATCCTGCATTAGCTAGACGGTTTCAACCTGTATTAGTCAGTGAGCCCACAGTGGCTGAGACTGTTAGCATTTTACGTGGTCTTAAACCACGCTACGAAGTGTGAGTTATCTCGTCTGGAAACTGTTTTAGTTTTTATATATTGCTCCTTCCTTCCCCAAAATATAGAGACTATTCTAGTGTGGATTATTGACTATGATGTCTTATCATGTTACCAACAGTCATCACGGTGTTTCTATTTCGGATGGAGCTTTGGTCTCAGCCGCTGCATACAGCAATAGGGTAAGCTTAAATAACATGAAGTTTATTTACCCAGAGGTTGATCATGTATTGCCTCTTTTTTACTGAAACGCATACTCCCTTCCACTCCCTATTCTGTATTAGTATATATCCGGTAAGTTCTTTCTTATATGGCTAGTTAAAAAATTGAAAATCCTTACTTTCTTACTTTAATTGCTTTAGATCGTTTTCTTCCCGACAAAGCAATTGACTTGGTTGATGAAGCTGCTTCATCCCTGCGGTTGCTTCAGGAAAGTAAACCCGATCAACTTGAAGCTTTAGATAGACAAATCTTAACTTTACAAATTGAAAGAGAGTCTCTTAAGAATGACAAAGACGATTTTTCTAAAGATCGCGTGTCCAAAATCAATCTAGAAATAGAAGACGCAAAAAAGAAGGCTGCTGAACTAATGGTTATTTGGAATGAAGAGAAGGGTAAACTTGAAAAAGTCAAAAATATGAAGGCCCAACTACAAAAAGCCGTAATGGAGCTTGAGGCTGCCCAAAGGTGAGTCGAATTCAGGTTTTACACTGATTCTCCTTGAGCCACACATTACTCTTTCTTTAAATGCCGCGTTCCACACTGATGTCTGGTCGATCTTCAGATCACAAAATTACCAGAGGGCCTCCGAGTTAGCGTTTGGTGTCATTCCTGATTTAGAGCGTCAGATTAAAGAATGTGAACCAAAAGAAACTGAACATGAAGAATTTCAAGATGAAAATGATAGGAAGTCTTTCTTGGTTTCTAATCGTGTCACGACGGATGATATTGCTCGTGTGGTGGCTCGTTCAACTGGGATTCCTGTGAAAAATCTTATGAAAGGCGAGCGGGAGCGACTATTAAAAATGGAAGAAGAGCTTGGAAAGAAAGTTGTTGGACAAGATGAAGCACTGAGAGTCATTTCAGATTCTGTTCGTTTAAGTCGTGCAGGCTTAAACCCTACCACCCGACCAATCGCTAGCTTTCTACTTTTAGGCCCTACTGGTGTTGGCAAGACAGAACTTTGTAAAACCTTAGCTAGTTTCTTGTTTGACACATCAAAAGCCTTGATCCAAATTAAGTGAGTGATATGTGATGGTACTTACTCTTTTGTTCATTAATTTTGCAGCATTTCTGACTTGTCTTTTTATTTATGTTCAGCATGTCTGAGTATAGTGAAAAACACACTGTTTCCAGACTCATTGGTGCTGCTCCTGGATATGTAGGATATGAAGATGCTGTAGGCGGCTGTTTTTTTATTGGCAAAATCCATTACATAGACTCAATGTAAATTCATTGCTTTTGTTTAATCATCTGGGTAGGGCCAATTGACGGAGCAAGTTCGTCGAAAACCATTCAGTATCGTGTTATTAGACGAATTCGAAAAAGCTCATAAAGAAGTAGCTAACATTTTACTCCAAATTTTGGATGAGGGAACTCTCACGGATTCACAAGGTCGAAAAGTTGACTTCCGCAATACGATCATTGTTCTCACTTCCAATTTAGGTGCCTCTATTTTGACAAATCCTCAAGCTCGTGACCCTAAAACTGGACAAGTAACTCTTGAAGCAAAGGAAGCTGTGAAGAGGGTTGTCGAAGCTAATTATCCCCCTGAGTTAATCAATCGGCTGGATGAGCAGGTCGTTTTCAACTCTCTTTCCCGCCAATCCATTCGAGACATTGTGGAGATCAGATTGAGGGAGTTACAACAAATTCTTGTTGATCGCAGAATCACTTTGCAAGTAGATGATGAAGCGAAAAATTGGTTGGCTGAAAACGGATATGATGCTACGTATGGTGCACGAGCACTTAATCGGCTGATCGCCAAAAAATTGAGACAGCCTCTAGCTTCGGCCTTATTGCAGGGTGCTATTCGGTATGTGAACTAAATCATTGGCGAAATTTCCTTTTATTATTGCTAATTTTTATACCTGAATTTGAGAATCCCAGCATATTAACGTAGTATCTTAACATATTATTTTTATGCCCTTGCAGTGACACTGATACAGCTCACGTAAAAGTAAACTCTGATAAAAGTGGATTAGCTATTGTACAAATCCGCTCTACCTTTCCATCTACATCACCTGACGCTGCTGGTACCGGTTCTGAGTCTAAAACTGAGACGGATTCTAAACGGAAGAATCAAAAAACTCTAAAGGAACTCCAAGTTTTAGAAGATGACTAAGATGTTGAGAAGGTATGTTCACAATAATTTCTTTTATTAAGTATTTTCTTCAGTAAAAGTTATTACAACAATGTTGAAGCTTAATTTTGGTTACTTTGAAATATTAGTATACCACGGTCATTTCCTTCTCATTCCCTACTCTTTTTCTTCTTATGACGTGTGAAAACAAAAATTATCAAGATCGGTGATGAAACCACAAAAGAAGAAATGATGTATATGCAGATAAACTAATAAAACGATAAGGTAGAAAGAGAGAATGTATATATTTTTTGACATGTACAGATGCGTGGGCGAACCCATTTTGTTTTTGAGTTACTGTATTTTTATCTCCTTAACGCTAGGTGGAGAGGTGCAGGATTGCGCTGTCGTTTAGATAAAGAAAAAAACTGTGGCGCCGTAATGTTAGGTCAGACGATTGTAAATAAATAGTCAAATATATTTATCATAATGACAACTCTCAGTTAATAAATGCAAATTGCTAGTTTTGACTAGATGAAAAAAGGAAAAGGCTGTTGAGTATGGTTATTATCAATTATGCGGATTTGGTTTACATTTACAGCGTTAAAAGACTAACCAGACATATCCTTGTCTTGAAGTTTTAAGGGTATCTCCATATATTAGGGGGTATCAAAGTTGAGGTATCTGCAATTAGGGATCAGGAATTTTTTTTCCCAGGATTAATTGTGGAAGATTCTTATCCACTAGCCCCAGGGCTAGTGGATAAGGAATCCACAATAATGCATTATCCCGCCTCTTATACCCCAATTTCAATTCCTAATTCCTGATCCCAAACTCGTCACATCCATGATGGAATTTTTAAGAAAGTCACATGACTTATAATTGCTGATGGCCATCCTTAAGTCTTTCCTCACTCTATGCTACTTAAGTTTGGTGGCAAACACTTAACAATTTTTCTCATCCTTATGTGTCTCATCACTCTATGATACTTAATTTTTGTGGTGAACACATAACATTTTTTTCTATCTACACACCCCACCTGCTCAGTTGGTGGTGAATCCCCACTTCCCACTCATCATCTAAACCTTCTACTGACAATAATAAAGCATCTCTCTACTAGGAAGCAACTTCACTCAGCTATGAATGCTATCACTTTAACTTTAGCTGCTGAATCTGATTCTGACTTGGGTTTAGAAGACACTTAAGCTTATATGTCTTTTCAATGATCTTTATGAAGAAGAGGATCCCAAAACTGCACCAGCTTTCCCCTCCCTTGAATCATGAAACATTTTTTCCGCCAGAATATGCTCTGTCATGATGCCAATCACCCTCCAACCTTTTGAAACACAACCCTTTTAATTTTTTTTTTTTTCATACTCTCCAAATTTTCAGCTTGTGTGCTTTATTCACTTGGTTTTGTGTTTTTGTTTTTTGTTTTTTGCATTTTCGTTTTTATTTTGAATTTATGCTGAATGTCTCTTTTTTGGATTTCTCATTTGTTTTCATTCACCAGCTCATCATGAAATTGCATATTTTCTGCAATTGCATAATTTTTCACTGTTTCTTTTTTTTCATTCATCCCTCATATCCTTTCCTACTCTCCTCAAACATCCCTCAAACAATTTGGTTTTATTTATTTTCTCATCTCTTCTCTCCAGGTAAGTCATTTTATTCATTTTTTTTTTTTGATTTTTTGATTGCTAATTATATTTTTTTGTTTTTTTTTCTGTTTTTTTTCCTGTTTTGTATCTAAATTTTTTTTTGTAAGTGGTTATTTTTGATTTCAATGGTAAAATTAACCTTTTTTTTCTCTCCCTCTTTACTTTCTTTTTTAGTTCCATCACCCTACTCTTCATCCCTCCTTGGCATGGTCATTATCCCCCTTTCACCTATTTCACTTTTTTTTGGTTCCATGACATTAAAACACATACATTGCACATTCTTTATGCATTTCACTTACACATATACTACATATTCATTTCCCCCCAAATTCAAACATCATTCTATCTTGCTCTATTTTTCATACTTTTCAATCCAGGTGAGTTTTATCTCCTTTTTTAAATAACTAAATGATATCTCTTTCCTTCTATGAAAATTTCATACGTAAATATATGCATGACTCTTATCTGGATAACAGTGGACTTATTAAACTATTCTTGTTCTCATCTCCATTACCACTTTTCTAGTTTATGTAAAATTTTGAAAATAAGACTGGGAATTAGGGTTAGGCTTATTCCAATCTAATTTTCTTTTAACTGAAGACTCTCCTGAAGGCTATCTTTCATTTCCCTCAAACAGATTTGAATTTGGTTCAGTGGTTGCTAAGATATTGAACTTTTAAGTTCAACCTTTTTTTCCCACTTAGACTATTAATCTTTCATGTTTTTATATAACAAATTAGGATTAGGTTTATTTAAATCACATGTCATTTGACTGAAGATTTTAATGAAGCCTATCTTTCATTTCCCATAAACAGGTTTGAATTAGGTTCAGTGGTTGCTGAGATTTTGACCTTTAAAGTTAAGCCTTTTTTTCCAAATTTCACCTAATTTATTTCATGTTTTTACACAGAAGAAAAAATGAGTGAACTAGACATCTAGTTTTTTTTGTCCCTGTTCAAGCCCTGGTTGTGATTCTTCTTGATACCTTGGAGTGACCTTGGTTGAGGCATTCCCCCCTTTCAGTGTCTATAAAAACTCACTTTTTTGCTTATCTGGTTTCTCCCTTCTTTCCATTATCCCTATATAGCTTATTGTATCATTTTTTTCTTCCCCCTTTTTTAATTTTTCATTCCTCATTTTCTCATTTTCCCTCAAACTGCTTACCATTTTTTTTCTTGGCTTGTTCTTAGCACACAAAGTATTTTAACTACATATCTACTTACATCTTTACAATATGGAAGTTCATTCCATTTGAAAAAAAGGCTTAAAGCTCAAAATGAAACTATTTAAATTTTTCCTTTAATGTTGTATTTTAGAAATAATAGTTGGATCAACATATGTAGTGAGAAAAAATGAACAATTAAAAAGTGAAATGATTAAAAAATAAAAAAAAGACAGATTACCCCACAGTTTTTATGATTTGTACTAGGGGAAAATGATGTTATATTTGCATCACAGGTTACAAAGTCCTACAAAAAATTTAAACATAATTCAGCTTACTCTGAAACATTTAATTATTAAAGATAAATGAATTCAATAAAATGAAACCATTTACAAGAAACTATATCATGTTTTTCTTTTTTTTTTTGGCACAAGATCCCTACATAAAGCACAAATGTGCAAAAACAACACCCCTCCCCTATGTATTGAAGAATAGGACAAAATTACTAGATCTAAGTGGCCCAGTAATCAATGCAGTGAAAGTTTCTCACCATTAAGATGGTGGGGGGCATCTGGGGTTGAAGCTGGTGTAAAGGAGTGTATAGCTTGAACAATCTCAGCTTCAACTGAGACTCTACTATTTTAGTTAAGTGTTAAAAGCAATGCACAGTATTTTTCTCACTACTTGTCCAAATTTTTTATTACCCAAAACTATACTCAAAAGTGAAAATTTGTGAAGGTGAATGAACGATTTTTCTTGCCAGTCTTAATTATGCAATATGCAAATCAATATTGAATATCCTTTTTTTATACTGTTGATATTATATTTTTAATAAAAAATTAAGAATTAAGTAAACACTATTTTATGATTCGAATAGAGAGATAAGTTAATATTATAATTGCAAAACCAATGAGCTATTCAGATTGAAAATCTAAATAAAATTGGCTAAGTAATATAGCCATTTCATCCTAACATGTGATTTTCACTAAGAAGTGCTATATCTCACTCAAATTTCAAGCTAAAATAATAATTTCATGATATAGAGAGCTTCATATAGTTATTCAGAATCCAATGAGTCAATCATATTTAGAATATAAGTAAAATTGGCTAAGTTATATCCATTTCAACCTGACATATGATTTTCACTAAGAAGTGCTATATCTCACTCAAATTTCAAGCTAAAATAATAATTTCAAGATATAGAAAGCTTCATATAGTGATTTCAAATCCAAAGATCAATTCATATTAAAAATCAAAGTAAAATTGGTCAAGTTATGACAATTATTGAGATGTGGCACTTAGTGAAAATCACATGTTATGTTGAAATGGCTATAACTTGGCCAATATTACTTTGACTCTAAATTTTATTAAGTCATTAGATTTGGAATCACTATATGAAGCTTATTACACCTTGAAATTATTATTGTAGCTTAAAATTTGAGCAAGATATAGCTCTTCTTAGTGAAAATCACATGTCAGGTTGAGATGGATATAACTTAGCCAATTTTACTTATATTCTAAAGATGTCTAGCTCATTGGATTCTTAATCACTATATGAAGCTTTCTATATCATGAAATTATTATTGTAGCTTGAAATTTGAGTGAGATATAGCACTTCTTAGTGAAAATCACATGTTAGGATGAAATGTCTATAACTTAGCCAATTTTACTTAGATTTTCAACCTGAATAGCTCAGTGGGTTTGCAATTATTATTTTAATTTATTTCTCTATTGGAATTATAAAATAGTGTTTACTTAATTCTTAATTTAGTGTTGAAAATATTATATCAACAGTATAAAAAAAGGATATTCAATATTGATTTGCATATTGCATAATTAAGACAGGCTAGCAAAATTGTTCATTCATCTTCACAAATTTTCACTCTTGAGTATAGTTTTGGAGGATAAGAAATTTGGACAAGTAGTGAGAAAAATACTGTGCATTGCTTTTAACACTTAGCTAACATAGTAGAGTCTCAGTTGAAGCTGAGATTGTTGAAGCTATACACTCCTTTACACTAGCTTCCACTCCAGTTGCCTTTTTTCAGCCCAGGTATCCCCAGGACTGAGTAATTATTATGTTTAAAAAAGATAACCTTAATTACATTAAGCTTATAAGTTAAAATTAAGGTTATAATACTTATATATATGGTTATAATACATACATATATATAATTATTACACTATTATATGACTTATAGTAGTTTAAAAAGCTTATACATAGCCTAATAATATTTATCAAGGTGTTAATGGAGTCATAATATACTTACCATAAGTGATATTAAGTAATTATAGACATACATCAGCTTATATGTATACATAAACTTCATATTCAGTGAAATATGTAGTTATATTATGTATATTTAGGTCTATAAGTGGGTTTTAACCGTTCAATAGCCTATAACCTTTATTGTTCTACTTATTTTAGATCATATGGATAGATTAAGTGGACTCACAATGCCTACACAAGCATATACACCTTTTTCAGGCTCATATATCCAGTTTGGACAACTTAATCTACTTCCTTTGATGGTTTTTCACGGATTTATGGGTTGGGATATCATTACTTAATTGATATGGATGCTTGGGGATGTTATTGGGGGCTTGGAAAGTTAATTTTTTTCTTTTATATGATTTGGGTTTCATTATATACTCTTTGGATGAGTTATTTTACCTGTTTCTTTATGGTATCCACTTTTATCTGTTTATTCTTTTTATGGTATGGGTCTGTGGATCATTAATTATGGTGGAGGGTCCTTACTGGAGGTCTGTGTGTTGAAAATTCTTGAAGTGGAAGACATGGGGAGGTGATGGGCCCTCACAGTGCTGTAATTTCTGGGGATAGCAGTGACATCATCTGGATTGAAGGTCTGTGCACTCCAGTGGATTTGGTATAAGTAAGGGAGGATTTGATGGGTTATTATACATCAATTACTTACTACAATTAAAATAAACACTTTAAAACAATTATTATCATATATAAATATATTATAAAGCATTTATAAATTGATATTATCTTTATATAAGCTATAACTATATTTTATTTATCTATTTTCCACCACTAGCACGCATAAAAATCCAAGTATTATGAGTTTATATTGAGAATAACTATTTTATTAGTCTTCCCCTGAGGTTTAATAACCAAATAAATTATCAATAAGTAGTAGGACCATTAATATTTACTATTAAAGCATACTTAGATACTAGCACATACTGACAATTGGGGGTCTTTCCTTAATTATTACTTATTAATTAGTATAAGCTTTAGGACATGATTTTTAATCTAGTATATCTCATAAAAATCAAATATTTGGGTCTGCAGAACATTAGTGGTTCAAAATAACTCAGTGATTGCGGAAAAGAGCCCTTATAATAATTTTACTAATTTTTATGATTAAAATTAGGTATTTACAGTAGTAACTGTACCCAATATAAACCCAATTTCACTTGATATTTGTTCACCAATATAACACCCAATTAAATTGGTATTTGGTTAAGGCTTGGCAAGCTAATTATTCACCCTTATAAAGGTCTAGTTAAACTTATTATTTTATTTTTAACAGATTTTTTTGAATTTTCTTATATTTTTTTAAATAAATAAAGATATAAATTCAGGGTAAGCTCCAGTGCTTTTATTAGTAACTATATTGCTAATAATTTTTGTCTACTAATTACCATACAGGTTTTCTCTTTTTCAGATGTGATGAATAGTTATTTAAAGTCATAATGAGTGCTTCACAGGACAATGTAAGTGATAAAACTGCTTTTAACACCAGGTCTAAAGCTAAAAACACTGTTCCAGGACATCACTATGGAGGGCCAATCTTACCCACAGCCAAAAGCAATGAGCATAGAAGAAAACGACACCATATTAAAAAAGATAACTATAAAAAAGACTTCACCTCCTCTTCAGGATCAACTGTCCCATCAGGCCAAACAGGCTCTGAAACCAGAGGAGTCAAGATTTACCATACAAAAGGAGGTAGAACAGCTGCAAAACAACTTTCAAGGTGGGATTTTAGCAAATGAACCAAAATTTGGCAGATTTAAAGGGAGGGCAGCCAAACCAACAACCCCCTAACCAAGGATGTTTAAGTCAGTCCCAGGAAAAGATTTTGGTAGAGAAATTGAAGTGGAATTGGTTCCATCAGCAGTGGTCAAGAGACAATTGTAACAGGGATCCACCCCCTCACCAGACAACCTCAGCTCACCCTTACAGAGGAAAGAAAAAGCCCCAAAATTCAGCGCTTGCTCCTATCCCTTGGTAAGTAGATTACCCTCTCAGATTGAACACAATACTAGTGATTACAATTTAGGTAATGTCATTGATGTGAAATCTGTCCAGAAAATTGAGGAGGACTTAAGACAATTAGGTTTTGATGTAGATACACCTGATTTATCTTTTGTTAATAAAAATTGTACTATTTACAATAATAATACAGTTAAACTTCAGTTCCCACCACTTATTAGTGAGTTGAGAACTTCACAAAATAGTAATTAATGTGAGAAGGAAGAAGTTGAGTATTTTAATAATAAACCAACTGTCCATAGAATTGTTTCAGAATTATGGATTAGAACGACTGAGTGTGAGGAACAAACAATTAAGCTCACAAGTGAAACAATTTTGTCCTTGACATTGAACATTTCTCAATTGGAAACAAGAAATAAATTGATAGAGAAAGAACACTTGGCTCCAACACTTAAATATGATTCTTTAAGTAATAAATATAGTGAGCTTTCAAAAACATTTTGTGAGTTAGAAAAATTGTATGAACCACATTTATTAAAATATGAATCAAGAACAAAGTTATCTTTTGCACAAACAAATCAAAGTGTCTCTGATCTGTTACAAAGATTAACTAAGGTTGAGATTGAGACTACCAATATACTAATGAATCAGGATAATCATAAGTATACACAGTATAATAATAATTGTTTCATTTGCAAAAATGAATCTCAATAATTTCCAATGCCACAACAAGTAAAACCATCTGGCAGAAGTGTCAATTCCAAGAAGACAAATGTAGGTCAAAAATACATGCAAGAGTAAATACAAGACCATTTATCCAGAGTAAATGAGTTATTGAATTTACCTAAGATTAGTGAGATTGAATCCAATCAGAAAAGCTGGCCAAAGATTGATCAGTACCAAACTTATGATTTTCTGCATTTTATTCAAAGAATTGACAACTTAAAATTATCATATAAGTTATCAGACAAAGAAATAACATCAAAACTGATTTCTTTAATTAAGGATGTTGCTTTATTATAGTTTGAAGCTGTATTAAGTGATTGTAAAGATTACTCTTGGGATGAATGGAAACATCTGATTGAAAAATAATTTGGAGGTTCTAAATTCTGACTAACTCAGAAAAGATTATATGAGAAAAATAAGGATAATCCATTTACTGGTGACAAACCCATGGTATTTTTAATGGATTTAAATAAAATATTGAAAGACATTGAGCCAAATATGGATTTTAACTTATGGAAAGATAAAATAATTTATAAATTACCTATATCTGTCAGAGACATTGTTGTAGCTAGAACAATAATGGTTAATGAATACTCTGAATTTATTAATATTTGTAATGAAATATTATTTAACCATAAGTAAGAAGCAAGATACACCACTTTCAAACAAAATAATGAACCTGTGAAAAATCAGAATTCAAAAACACTGCAGGAAAAACAGAAAAAACCTACTGCACCTGTAGTACCTAAAAAGTATGAGACTTACTTGTTATATGTGTAATAAGCCTTGGGTTAAATGTCAAAAATGCAAGAAAAACATAAATATTGTTGAAAATCAACATGAATCTGAAAATGAAACAGAAAAAAGTAAAGATTCAAGTGATTATAGCAGTAATATCTCATATAGTGATGAAAATGAAGTCTGTATTTTGGAAGATGATTTTTCAATCTTTGAAAATCCAATATTAAGTATAGACTCAAAGGAATCTTTAATGAATTTTGAGGATGCTGAAATCATTAAGGATATACAAGCTGATAACTTAAAAATGACACCTATCACGGTTCCAGCAATGATTTCTGGAGAAAATGTAAATATAGTATTGGACACATGAGCTTCTGGTTCTGTTGTTTCTACAAATAAATTACAGAAAATTGATAGTGATTATAATTCAAAGCTTTAACACCTTCAAAGTAAAAATTTGAGAGGTTTTGGATTAGTACTACTCCCCATTGGTAGAAAAAAAGCTGCTGTTCTCTTTAAACATCAACATGGTTTTTTTAGAGTAACTTGTGACTTTGTAGTAATGAATAATACAAATTGTAGTAGCTTTTTTATCATTGTAAATGACATTCTGACTAAGTTTGGTGTGAAATTAGACCCTGAAAATAATAATTTTACAATTGGCGTGAATGGTAAATGAAAATTTAGTAAAAATTCTTTTAACACAGTCTTACACATTGAGTCAGTGATAGATATTCCTTGCAAAGGAAGAGAATCCAATGAGATGGAACTTCTGTAAGCAGAAATTTCTAAAGAAACATTTGGCACTAAGATAAGTGAAGCTGAGAAGACAAATATTGTGGACTTAATTAAAGCATTTAAAATGGCTTTTGCACATGAGACCAATGAACTTGGCCTTGTAAAAGATCATGAGATGAAGATTAGTTTAACCTATGATATGGATAATATTCCTAATAGTCTTAAAAAGAGACCATACCCTTCTTCACCAATGAAAACGAAAGACATAGAAGATAATATAAAGATGTTATTAAAAATGAAAATTCTTGAGAAGTTTGAAACTACACCAAAATATTGTGTAATATCAACAGTGCTGATTTCTTATGAACAAGATAAAGCAAGACTGTGCAGTAATTATAGAGCATTAAATACATTTACAGTAGATGATATTTAGCCCTTGCCAAGGAATGCCTCTATAAATGCTACCCTTAAAGGCGCTAACTAAATAATTTGCTTAGATGGAAATAAAGGGTAGCATCAGATTCTGGTTGAAAAGAATCACATAACTTTTTGTTGATAACAATACATATGGGAATATATAGATATGTCAGGATGCCATTTGGACCAAAAAATTCTCCTTCAGTATTTCAAAAGTTAATGGAGATAACATTCCACAATGAAATGATTGAGGGGTGGTTAATGGTATACATTGATGACATCATAGTGTTCTCTAAGACATATGATGAACACTTAATCCATCTAAAAAAGGTATTTCAGAAGATGGATGAAATAAAAATGACCCTTGCATTGAAAAAATGTAAATTTGGGTTTGAGTCTTTAAAAGTGCTTGGTCATATTGTATCTGGCTTACAAATATGTGAAGACCAAAATAAGGTGGCTGCAATCAAGAATATTGTAATTCTTCAAAATTTAAAGGATGTACAATATTTTCTTGGTATGTGTGGTTATTATAGAAAATATATAAATAAATACCAATTAATTGCTGCACCATTGACCACAATGATAAAGAAATCAGAAGATTTCATTTGGAAAAATGAAAGATAACAGGCTTTTGACGTGTTGAAAGAATGTTTGATGAAAGCTCCTATCTTAGGATTACCAGACATCCAATTGCCTTTTGTATTGTATACTGATGCAAGTTTTATTGTTTTGGGTGCTTCTTTGCATGAAAAAGAACTTATTGAAGGGTCAGAAGTAGTATTTTTCAATATTTCACATACTCTAAGAAGTAGTGAATTGAAATATGGTGCTACTCAAATTGAATTCTTGGCAGTAGTATGGGCTCTTGAGAAGCTACATTATTACCTTGAAGACCAAAAATTTGAGATAATAACTGACTGTAGTGCAGTTAAGTCACTCTTAAACATGAAAAATCCCAATAGACATATGTTGAGATGGCAATTAGCTGTACAAGAGTACAGAGGATGGATGAATATTACATATAGAGCAGGAAATTTACACTCTAATATAGATCTGTTATCTAGAGTACCTCTACCTAATAATGATGATAATCCTGCTAATGTTCCTGAAACAGAGATTATTAACATTTATGGAATTTATATTCTAGATCTTGAGGATGAATTTATGCAATCAATTCTTGATAATTTTGTTTCAGATCCTGAATTGAGTAAACTTACTTCAATATTAAATGATCCATCTAATGCTTCAATGAGTGTTTTAGTAAAAAAAATACCACAAAATTAGAGGGAATCATTAGAAAAAGTAAATTTTTCCATTGAGGATGGTTTTATATATTACAGGAAGAAATTTAGCAATGTAATAGTAACTCCCACTTCAATGAAGGAGTTAATGTTAAGTATATGTCATGATGGTATATTAGCAGGTCATTTTGACTTTAATAAAACATTAAACAGAGTAAAAAATACAGTTTGGTGGATTAAAATGACTGATGATGTTCAAAAATATGTTGAGACATGTGATTCTTTTCAAAAATCTAAAAATTTAACAGGAAAGAGAGCTGGTTTATTACAAAAAATTGAGCAACCAAAAGCTCCATGGGAAATAGTTAACATGGAATTTGTAACACGTTTTCCAATAGCAGAGCATAAGGGTTATAACTACTGCTGGGCAATTGTAGATAGATTTACAAAAATGTGTAAATTTATTCCTACCCACAAAGAGGTTTCTGCAAAGGACTTAGATTTTTTATGGTGGACACAAATGTTAAATATAGCAGGCTTCCGCAAAGCAATAGTTTCAGACAAAGATCCTAAATTTACTTCTGAGTTCTGGACATCACTTATGGATGTTTTAGGGTGTCAAATAAAACTTTCTACAGCACACCATCCACAAACTGATGGGCTAGAAAAAAGAAAGATACAAAACTTAGAATATATGATAAGAAGATATTGTGCTTTTGTTCTTGACTTTAAAGACAATGACAAATTCACACATGATTGGGTAGCCCTTATCCCAGGTTTAGAATTTGCATACAATAGTACAGTACATTCTGCCACTGGCAAAAAGCCATTTGAGTTATGGTTGGGTTATGTACCTGATACCCCTGCTGAAACTCTTAATAAATTACCTATATTAGATATCCATCCAGGTACAACATCTTTTCTTCAGATGCAAAAATTATGCAGAAAGCATGCTCAAGAATGTATAAATAAGGCATTTGAGTATGAGAAGAAAAGATGAGATTAAGCCCATAAAGAGCAAATGTTCAAAGAGGGTGATGAAGTCCTTATTTCTACACTACATTTCAATTTAAATGGTAATGTTAAATTTAAGGATCCATTCATTGGACCATTTGTAGTAAAAAAGATGGTTGTTAACAATGCTGTTTAAGTTATTCTATATGCACCATATGATAGACAAATTCCAGTATTTCTTATTTCTCTCATAAAACCATACCATTCTAATGATACTACTCTATTTCCAAGAAGATCAGGAAGGCATAGACAGAAACCTGAAGAAATAGTTGAAAAGGCAGAAATTGAAAAGATACTTAAAAAGACACACCTTACAGAAGAAAAGGGAGTTGAGTATCTATTAAGGTTGAAAAATAAATTAAGTGAATATGACCAGTGTATTCCAGAAAATGAAATATCTGATCTTAAAAATCTCTTGAAAAAATTTAAATAAAAATAATACTGTTTATTCAGTATATGTATTATAGAAAATTTAAAAAAATTTCTATCCACTCCTTGCTTTTAATTAAAATGTCTTAACATTTTTTTATTGTTTTTTTTGGATGAGGGAGTTTCAGCCTAGGTATTCCTAAGACTGAGTAATTCTTATGTTTAAAATAATATAAAATTAATTAAATTAAGCTTATAAGTTAAAATTAAGGTTATAATACTTATATATATGGCTATAATACATATATATATAATTATTTAACTATTATATGACTTATAGTAGTTTGAATAGCTCATCTATAGCCTTATAATACTTATTAAGGTGTTAATGGAGTCATAATATACTTATCTTAAGTGATATTAAGTAATTATAGACATACATAAGCTTATATGTATACATAAATTTTATATTCAGTGAAATATGTAGTTATATGATGTATATTTAGGTCTATAAGCTGATTTTAACATCTTAATAGCCTATAAACTTTATTTTTCTGCTTATTTTAGGTCATATGGATGTATTCTGTGGACTCATAATGCCTACACAAGCATATACACCTTTTTCAGGCATCTATATCCAGTTTGGACAACTTAATCTGCTTCCTTTGATAGATTTTCACAGATTTATGGGTTGTTATGTGATCACTGGGTTTAAATGGATGCTTGGGGATAATATTGACGGCTTAGAGAGTTAATTTTTTTCTTTATATGCTTTTTTTCATTATATACTCTTTGGAAGAGTTATTTTACCTGTTTTGTTATGGTATCCACTTTTATTTGTTTATTATATTTATGGTATGGGTCTGTGATATCATTAATTGTGATGGAGGGTCCTTACTGGAGGTCTGGGTGTTGAAACTTCTTGAAGTGGACGCCATGGGGAGGTGATGGGCCCTCAAAGTACTGTAATTGCTGGGGATAGCAGTGACATCATCTGGATTGAAGGTCTGTGCACTACAGTAGATTTTGGTATAAGTAAGGGAGGATTTGATGGGTTATTGGACATCACTTACTTACTAAAATTGAAATAAACATTGAAACACAATTATTGTCATATATAAATATATTATAAAGCATTTATAAATTGATATTATCTTTATATAAGCTATAACTATATTCTATTTATCTATTTTCCACCACTAGCATGCATAAAAATCCAAGTATTGTGAGTTTATATTGAGAATAAATATTTTATTAGTCTTCCCCTGGGGTTTAATAACTAAATAATTTTTCAATAAGTATTAGTACCATTAATATTTACTATTAAAGAATACTTAGATACTAGAATACACTGAGAATGGAGAGGCTTCAGACAGTTAAATTTGGACCAGAGGATTGGTGATAACAGGAAGAGATGAAATTATTGTTACATGTTATGGTCCTTAGGAAGAGGTTTATTGCATTTTCAGAAGAGGAAAGGGAGGATGTTGAAATACGATTATGGTTAACCTTGTATTGTTCTAATTATACCTCATATGCTGTGGCAAAAGAAGGCTTTTCCAATACCAGCAGCTATAAGAGAAGAGTATTCAGAATTAATTATGGAAAGGTTAAGATCTGGCCTGTATGAACAAGTTATGGCTAGTTATTCAAGTTCAGTATTTTTTGTTGTTAAAAACAGTGGTAAATTAAGCATTGCTCATGATTTTGGAGAGATGAACAAGGTCACAGTGGGTGACGCAGGAATGCCACCAACACCAGAGAAGTTTGTGGAATATTTTGCGGGACATGCATGTTATGAATTAGAAGATATTATTGGAGGCTACAATGAACATGAATTATAAAAACCATATAGACCCATGACTACGTTTGAAACAACATTGGGGCACTTTAGGTTGACAAGGTTACCACAGGGTGCAACAAATTCTGTGGGGGTATATCAAGCACAGATGATGTGGATATTTCAGGATGAAATTACAGAGAATGTGGGAATTTTCATTGATGATGGTGGTATAATAGGACCAGAAAGTGATCATGATGAGGAATTTCTAGAGGAGAATCCTTTTATCAGAAGGTTTGTTTGGGAATATGTGATTACCATTGAAAGAGTGCTATTTAAGATATAAGAAGCAGGATTAATGATCTCTAGTTGTAAGTTTTATTGTTGTGTTCCAGTGCTAGATATAGTGAGACATGTGGCATGTAAGAAAGGAAGGATCATTGCAGAGAAGCAGAAGAATAAGGTGCCTACATGGCTGATACCAAGAAATACTATGGAATTTAGAGGGTTTTTAGGCATTTGTACATATGTAAGAATGTTTATTCAAGATTTTGCTTTGCTGTCTTCACCTTTAAGGTGCTTAACAAGAAAAGATACTGTATGGAATTGGATGGAGGAATGTGAAGAGTCATTCAAGTTATTAAAAAGGATTTTAGGAAAAGATATCCTTTTGAAAAGATTGGAGTATGGACCAGGTGCTGGAAATATTACCCTATCAGTGGATACTAGTGTGTCTGAAGTAGGCACAGTTTTGATTCAAGAAGATGAGTAAGGTAATGGTAGACCTATCCTTTACAAATCTAAGAATTTAACTAAAGTGGAGGCTAGGTAATCTCAGTCCAAGCTGGAGTTATGTGGAGTGGAAAAACTTATTAAGAATCTACAATTGATGATTTTGGGGAAACATTTTGAGTTGCAGGTTGATGCGCTGTCATTGGTGCAAATGATTAGTAATCCAAGCTTACCAGATGCGAACATGTCTAGGTTGATTGTGTAGATAAATATATTTTCTTTTGATTTAGTACATAAACCAGGGAAGTCTTTCACAATGCCAGATTCATTATCTAGGAAGCCATTATGTAAAGAAGATTCTGAAGCAGAAGAATTTGAAGAAGATAAAATATGGGTAAACGGAATAGATTATTGTTATCAAGGGTTTGATAAGGACATCTGAGAAGATTTTAAACTACAAAAATTTAAAAATAAATTATTGTGCAATTTTTGCAAAGACAATAAATTAGTAGAACAAGATGTCAGTAAAGACATAAAACTAAACGACTATGAAAGAAAGGATGTCCACAAAGACATTAAACTAATTATGTGTAAGAAGGATGTTTGTAGAAAGGATAGTCTGAAACTGGATTTAGGAAACTCTGAGGCTAATATTGCAACAGGGAGTGCACTAGATGAAATAGCTGAAGAATCTGATGATGAAGATGATTCAAGGGGAAGTCAAAAAATTGATACACCTCCAGGAAATGATGAGTATTACAAAGATGACACATATGAAAATTAGGAAGCAGATCTGTTAAAGTTATATCTGGAAGGTAGTAGTAGATCAGATTTTTGTGATGAGAAGGTTTGGCCCAACATCAAGAAATGCGCTAAAAGCTATTTTATTAAAGATGGGAAGATATGGAAGGATCAGTCTTCAACTCCTCTGTTAGTTATTCAAACTAGGAAGAGGAAGGAGAAAATTCTTTGTGAGTTACATGAGAGTTTAGGACATAGAGGTCAAGATGAGACATATTTCATAGTCTGGGAAAGATTCTGGTGGCATAATATGAAGAATGAGGTAAGAGATTGGGTTAAATCTTGTCCTGAATGTCAGAACAGAAAATACAGAGAGCCTCAAGAAAAGGGAAAAGCAATGGATGAAGATACTATTTTTGGCAGGATCAGCTTAGACACAGTTCATATTAAAGAAGAAAACTTTAAGTACTTGGTTGTGGCCAGGGATTATCTGTCAGGATGCGTTGAAGAAGTGCCTCTGGTAAAGCATAAGGCAGGAAATGTAGCTGAGTTTTTAAAGAAAGAATGGGTCTATAGATATAGAGTGATGAAGATGGTAACAGTGGAAGGAGGGGCTTAATTTTCTGGAGAATTTCAAGAAGTTGTTAAAGGGATTGGCACCAAAATTCAAGTTGCAATGCCATATTATCCAGAAGCGGAATGTATGATTGAGAGAGGGCATCAAGTAACTAAAGATGCACTAGTTAAGCTATGTGAAGCTAATGGGGAAAAATGGAAAAGTTATTTGCCTTTAGTATTCTTTGCAGACAGGATTTTAGTGAAAATGACAACAGGTTTTTCACCTTATGAACTTATGTTTGGATGCAGGGAAGTATTACATATTTATCTGGAAGCAAGATCTTTTCTAGGATGTTATTGGGATCAAGTGCACTCAACTGGGGACTTAATTTTAGAAAGAGTGGCCCAGCTTGAAAGAAAGGACAATTTTGTGAAAAAAAATATGAAAGAATGATGCAGATTAGGGACAAGTCAGTGAAATATTGGGATGAGTGCTTAGCGCACAGATTAAGGCAACCATTGAAACCATGGGACTTGGTATTAGTATACAACAGAAGTCTTGAAAGTCAGTGGGGAAAAATGTTTTCAGACAGATGGAATGGAACTTATAGGGTAAGGAAACAAATAACTGGAGGATCTTACTTACTGGAGGAATTGGATGGTACTGAATGGAAGCAATGTGTAGCAGCCAATCAGAACAAAATATTCTATCCAAGAGGAATACAAGTAACATAATAATTACCTTTGGGATTAGGATAAAATAAAAATATTTTTTTAACTCCGGGAGGAGTATAAACTTTCATCAGTGTTTTTTTGAGGAGGCTATGACACAACTGTGACAGATAAGGCACTAGCAATGGTGAGCAAACTATGGCTGAATAAGCATTTGGCATTAGTGCTCAAACTAATATGTGTAAATTCAATGTTGGTAAAGGAGACATGAAGAAGTGGGTAGACTGGATAGAGGAATGGCTGTCTGGGAAAATCAGAAAGCTACAGTATGCTAAGCAGAAGGCGGGAAACTTAGCTTAAGAATATTGGCAGATGGAGCACCCAATTCAGGGACCTGGGTTTGCAAAAAATAAGTAATAAAAATTAATTATGGAGGGCAAGAATCCTTTTAAGATAGTATAAGGAGCACAGGCAGCGCTCTTTTTCTCCTACTTGTTGTTTTTAGGAAAGTTAATTGTGTTGCAAAGTGCTACAAACTTTGTTTATGTTTTTTTACAAAATGTTATGATTTATGATAATTACAAAGGGCAAAAATAGTTAAAAGGAAGCTATGTACAGGTGCTAAAGAACTAAAGTGCTAAAAATTTGAGGTAAAAAAGAAATTTAGGACCAATAAGAGTCTCCTTTGAAACTGGTGGGGAATCCTTTCCATTCTTTGGGCATAATGAAGTTACTGGAATTGGTAGGAAATCCAGGGATAGAGGTAGAACTGAATTTTTTCATCAAATGACCAATAATTTCAATGTGATGGTAGTGGAAATTTATTTCATTTCCAGAAAATGTGGGAGCATGGTTGAATAAAGATGACATGGCATCCTAAATAAGGTGAATGCGCAAAAGGATTTGCATCAAATTTAAGAATGGAAGGGGTTGGGGAACCCATCCTAAGAGAAAAGATTTGTTAAATCCTTTGAAGAAAGAAGAACTAGGGATGATTATTTGAAAAATGAAGATGATAGACTTACTGGCTAGTAAATCTGTAGAAAACTCAGAAAGAGAAAGCACTCTAACAGTCTTAGGCATGAAGGTAGATGATGATTGCCTTGCAATGTCTTATTCAGAAGTCATAGGTGATTCAGATTTAGATTGAATGGAAATTTTTTGGCAAGAGTACAAAGGGAGAGACACACTATCAGTGGGTAAAGTTTCAATAGAAGTAAGGGTACTGTTACTGGAGCTAGCTAGAGTAGTAGGTGAAATAGATGTATTGCCAATGGGAAACTGTACAAATTCATTGGGGGATGAAAAATAAGTATAATAGAAGGGGCAGGATTTGTGATATTTAAAATAGCTAACTCAGGCAGCTCTAAAGGGTGTAGCCACAAGGTTTAGAAAAGGAACAGTTAAAATTTTGACAACGGCAAAAGCTGAAAGCCTGATCTCTGGGTAAAGTACAATATTGGGTCATGGCCAATTAGACTTATGAAAGTGCTGGGTTTGGATAAGAAAGAGCGTAGATTTCAAGGGCTATATATATGCACTGTTAAAATACAAGTGGAGGTAAGCACAGAATAGTATCCAAGTGGGGATGCTAATCAGCAGAAGAATGTAGTGTAACAAGTTTAATGGGAAAGAAGATTAGCACTAAGGAGCGCAAGATCTTGAGAAGATCTGAACTTACTTCAAGAATTTGAGGATAAGGCAGATGAGGTGCAAAGAAATTAAGTTATGTGGGAAACTTTTTACTGTCTCAAGGTAATTCAGAAGAAGAATAATAGGGCAATGTTGGAAATTGAATATTTTTTTGGAAAGATAAATTATTATTACAAAGGAGATAATAACACACTAGATACATTTACAGAGGAGTAAAAATAAAAATAAAAATATGTAAGTAAAAGAAAGAAACACTGAGGAGAATAAAGAAATGGAAAAGATGTCAGCATTATGAAAAAGAGAAAGGATGAGATAAAACTTACTTTGTTGCCTATCAAGGAAGGTGTACTCCCAGTCATTATAAATATTTTTGTAAGTTAAATGTAGGGTATTGACTAGGGTGACACAATTTTTGAAATCCTGCTTGTCAAGGGCTGGAGTGATTTTAATATAGGAAAATACTGCGTCAAAATCAGTATTGACGTGGTCAATTGTCCAATAATAAGGAGAAAAAACAACTTGGTTTAGGACTTGTCAGTATTGGGGGAAAGGGAGGATGATGCAAGGAGCTTCTTCCTCACAGGTGAATGCTGATGTGTGTGGTTTCAAGAACCAATCAGCAAGAGTGAAAGGGGTGGAGTAAACTCTTGCTCAGGCCAGGAAACAGTGTATTCAATGGTGGGTGAAAAGACAGTTCCAGGTATTACCAACCAGAGGAGATCTTCTTCTAGACCTGAGATGGTGATTTCCATGCATGGAGTTGAAGGTGTCACAGCATAAGGAGTATTGAGAGCATTCTAAATAGGAAAAGAAGAAAGAGATATTTTTTAGCAAGAAAATATATTAGGAAGAGAAATAAAGGGAAGAGCAACTAACAGTATGAAATGACTCTTCAGAGAAGAGTGAATGTAGCATTGTGTTTGATGCAGTGCTTAGAATTTGAAAGAAATGAGTTGGTTTAGCTCTCTTAGGAGCAAGAGTTGGGGATTTAGGAGCAGGGCCCTTGATGGCCAGCTTTCTCATTAGGTTTGAGGTTGATGTGTTTGGATCAAAGATGGTAGGAGCGACAGTAGAAGCAGAAATGGTAGGAAACAATTTAGACTGCATTTCTTTTTACAACCTTTGAAGAAGTCACAAGACTTTCAAAAGGAAAGAAAAAGATCAGCACCAAATATTTAGGAAGAAAAGAGAATAAAAATAGAACTTACAGTGAAAAAGCCATTACCATGGCGAGCTTTTGAGAAGCAACATGGAGTAATGCTGCTCTCAGTTCAGTGCCCAACACACTTGGCTCCAGGATCAGGAATCAGGAATATAAATTGGGTTATAAGATGAGAGATATTGTATTATTGTGAATTCCTTATGCACTAGCCCAAGGGCTAGTGGATATCTTTCAGAATTAATAATTTTAGATCTGTGGAATTTTTTTTTGATCCCTAATTTCAGATTCCTTAATTTTGATACCCCCTAATCAAATTATAAAAGAATATTAACGCCTTGGTATACCCAGGACTGAGTATTTACTATATTTAAAGTAAGATAACCTTAATTTACTTAAGCTTATAAGTTAAAATTATGGTTATAATACTTATATATATGGTTATAATGCTTATATATATATTTATTACACTATTATATGACTTATATAAATTTAAATAGCTTATCCATAGCCCCATAATACTTATTAAGGTTCTAATTGAGTCATAATATGCTTATCATAAGTAATATTAAGTAATTATAGACATGCATAAGCTTATGTGTATTCATAAACTTCATATTCAGTGAAATATGTATTTATATTATGTATATTTAGGTCTATAAGTGGGCTTTAACCTCTTAATAGCCTATAATCTTTATTTTTCTGCTTATTTGAGGTCATATGGACGTATTCAGTAGACTCACAACGCCTACACAAGCATATACACCTTTTTCAGGCACATATATCCAGTTTGGACAACTTAATCTGCTTCCTTTGATAGATTTTCATGGAGTATGGGGTGGGATATCATTACTGGGTTAATATTGATGCTTAGTGATGTTATTGGGGGATTGAAAAGTTAATTTTGTTCCTTTATATGCTTTGGGTTTCATTATATACTCTTTCAATGAGTTATTTTACCTGTTTCTTTATGTTATCTGCTTTTATCTGTTTATTTTATTTATGGTATGGGTCTGTGGTATCATTAATTGTGATGCAGGGTCCTTACTGGAGGTCTGGGTGTTGAAACTTCTTGAAGTGGACACAATGGGGAGGTGATATGCCCTCACCCTTCTGTAACTGCCAGGGATAGCAGTGACATTGTCTGGATTGAAGGTCTGTGCACTCCAGTGGATTTTGGTATAAGTAAGGGAGGAAATGACAGGTTATTAGACATCACTTACTTACTACAATTCAAATAAACACTATAAAAGAATTATTATCATATCTAAATATATTAAAAAGCATTTATAAATTGATATTATCTTTATATAAGCTATAACTATATTTCACTTATCTATTTTCCACCACTAGGATGCATAAAAACCCAAGTATTGTGAGTTTATATTGAGAATAACTATTTTATTAGTCTTCCCCTGAGGTTTAATAACTAAATATATTACCAATAAGTAGTAGGACCATTAATACTTACTATTAAATCATACTTAGATACTAGCACACACTGACACCTTACATCATCACAATGGTGGGTGACTGTCACTTCATTGATTACTGGGCCACTTAGATCTAGTAATTTTGTCCTATTTTTCAATCCATGGGGTAGGGGTGTTATTTTTGCCAATTTGTGCTTTGAGTAGGGATCTCCTGCCAAAAAAAAGAAAAATTAAAATTAACAATCATAAAAATTAACCCAGCTAAGTGGAAAGGGTTAGTGAACAATACAAAGGAGAAGTTATGAAATGCAACACTGAATGGTATAAATAAGGGGGAAGTCATGAACAGAACTAAAAAAAATATTGTGAGGTGTAAAGGGAAAAATAAATTGAATTGGGCTCAGACAGGGACATTAAGAGAATCACATACAGGGTCACAAACAGAAACCAAAAAAACAACTAGACATCTAGTTCACTAATTTTTTTCCTGTTTTATATTTCATATTTAGAGAATAAGGCATCTGAAACTTTTATCTGATGATTATCTAGGTTTTTATCACCCTTATTTTGAAATTTTCATCATCACTTTTCAAGTTTTTGTGCAATTTTAAAAATCAGAATCAGTCTTAGAGTTAGGTTTATTCAAATATACTTTCCTTTTTTATGAAGATACTTCTGAAGCCTATCTTTCATTTTCAGCAAACCAATTCGAGCTTGTTATATTTATTTCTGAGATATTGACCTTTAAAGTTGAGCCTTTTTTTCCAATTTCACTTTTATTTATATCATAATGCATATCAAAAACATTTACATCATGCATTTATCCTTCCCGATTCCTATGATTATCTAGGCTTTTATCTCCCTCTTTTTGGAATTTTCATCATCAATTTTCAAGTTTTTGTGCAATTGAAAAATCAAAGTCAGTATTAGAGTTAGTTTTATTTGAATCTACTTTAATTTTATCTGAAGATACTTCTGAAGCCTATATTTCATTTCAAGAAAACTGATTTGAATTTGGTTCAGTTGTTGCTGAGATATTGACCTTTAAAGTTGAGCCTTTTTTCTCACCTTCACTTTTATTTATTTCATAATGCATATCATAATGATTACATCATGCATTTATCCTTCCAGATTCATCAAACTACCTTTCTCTTAACTTAATATTCTTCCTTTTCATCAAGATGTGTTTTTTTCTTTTTCTTACCATTTTCATAAATCCAACCCTTCACCCATTTTTGCTGCTCTTATCAGATCATTCAAACTTTAATCCAGAAAATCAACAAGGTAAAAATAAAAGGTAAAATGAATAAATTTACAAACCTTTAGTTAGATAAATAAAGTTTGAGTATTTTTAAAGTCATTGAATATTTTTTATTCCTTCATAAATTTTTAATAAATAAATCTGATATTTCAATTTACTAAACCAAAGTAATGAGCCAATGAACTTGTGTTGTATAGATGGTAAGAATGAGAACATTAAATTGCTTCATGGGGTTCATCTATCCTATGCCTGTGGAAAGTCCCAAACTTAGTTTCTAGACTTGGTCTGAATTTTATCTTGAGGAATTGTCATTACTTTAAAACTAGTAAATTTAATTCATCTTATTTATTTATTTATGGAATTATATTAATTTTTGGTAATTTTCACTCCTTACTTAAATAAAATGAAGGGGAGATTATTTCCAAATTTTCAAATCTGACATGGAAAATTAATGACTTAGAAAAATTTGGTGATACCCACCCCTTGCTTCAATGAAATGCAGGGGAGGGTATTGCCAACTTTTTCAAACATATAAATAACTTTGTTGACTTAGATTTATTTAGAAATGAAAATTGGTGGTGAGGTGATAAAATTATGATGGTGATGAGGATTTTCGCACAGGTGTCAGTGTTATTTTACCATCTGAAATTCCAAAAGTGCAATATTCTACAGTCCAGTAAGGAAAAATGGTGTTATCAGAATCACATGATATAACTATTTTTGATAAGATTAAAAGTAACTATTAAGTCAAGAACCAAAACAAATATACATTTCCTCATAGAGAAGACACATGACATTGAGCTTTTTGGAAACAGTAGTAATTCCATTATCCAAATTATAATAATCAATACCAATGCAAGTGGAAGTGGAAGAAAAATGAGCCATTTTACATTTTGATTGACAAATTTTGAACCTCTCCTTCATTTTCTTAGGATTGATGTTGACTCTCCCTTTTATTTTCTTTTTACTTCATTTTTGGTCAACAAAAAGCCATTGACCTTTGATGAATGATGACATCTTATTTGGGGAGGTTGAAAACATAAAAACAAGAGGTAAAAAAACATGCCTGTTTATAATTTTTTGATAAAATGTATCAAGTCTCAGTGAGGGGTGTGTGCTGAGGTTTGTTGAGGATTGAGCTCTGGGTTTCACATGTGACAGGGATGGGGTGGGTAAGGAAGCAATAATGTGACCAACATGTAGTTGTGAAAAAAAATTGGGAAAAAAGTGCTGATTTGAGGTCATAACTGACACCCATTTTTGAAGTAAGTGAATTTTTTTCAAAATTTAAGTGCTGATTTGGCTTGAAATCCACACTTAAGTTAAGTGCATATTTGCCAGAAATGACTCACTCTAATGTGTTGAATCATAGTAGTTTGTTTTAAAACATTATATCTGGTGTGTAATTTCATGTAGAGGAATATTATAAAAGCTTTTCTAATGATTTAATCTATAGTGAAAGAAGATGAATTTCATTTAAATATAAATGGCCATCAGTACACTCATGCATACTATCTTGTTGATGGGATTTATTCAACTTGGACTGTTTTTGTTAAGCCACTTCACCATCCACAAGATGATACTGATAGGCATTATCAGACCCTCCAGATTTCTGTCAGAAAAGATATTGAACATGCTTTTGGTGCTCTCAAAGCACGGTGGGGTATCCTTGCCCAGCCATGCCTCTTGTGGAAAATAGCAAATATTAATGAAGTTATGACCTGTAAAATCATTCTTCACAACATGATCTTACAGGGGAATTATAATAAAAATGGGTTTCAATTAAGAAATGAAGAGAGCACTGAAAATTTGGCTCATAGTGTTCTATCAAATCATGATCCAGAGATCTTTTTCACAAAATAAAGATATCAAGAAATAAATCATACATTATGGGATAATACACTTGATCTCAAACTCATGGAGGATTTAAAAATTTACAACTGGTTGGGGGGAGGCTGTCACCGGACAACCTACACACAGGGTTGAGGGTCATCCTAAAGTAATTGAGATAAAAGGAAAAGGGAAATTATAATTTTGAGGCACAGAGGACTGCTTTGAGGAAGTGGTTTGAAGATAGGTCTAAGTAATAATTAATAGTAAAAGATAATCTTCAAAGAATAATTACTGTATTAAGTAAGGACACTAATTATTGTGGTAAATCTCAAAAAGGGTTGCAACTTAATAATCAAAGAAAGATTTAGTAATTTTAGGATTTAATAAAATTTACTATTAAGAAAGAAAAGGAAAAAATAACAATAGCCTAATAAGAGTTCATCTACTATCACAAATATATTTTATAGTTAAATTCTAGAGAACATCAAACCAAAGTAACCCCCTTTTAAATATCCTATTCCTCCTTGCATTGACCCATTAACCAACCAGCCACAATATACCCACAGACCCATTTAACCCACCCAAATTCCCATTTACCAATCATTTAACCTTATAATACTTCTTCCATTTTCCTACTTCCTAGACCTCCTAATTACCCTCAGACATACAATTACCCCTTTTGAATATTGACTTGACTTTAGCGCTAGAGCGCATGTATATTGCTTATGTTTGAAAAGTATAAGCATCTTTAATTTTAGGATATTTTCTTAAAATTTTAGATAGCACAGCTAATTTGAGAACACAATAGAATGTGATCTCCCCACGGTTGTTTTTTTCACATTGCTAGTGGATTTAGATCTTGAATAGTGGTTTAGTTGAGTCACTTTTGCTTTGAGTGTCACATGATGTGTGACAGATGCCTGGGTATAAAACACAAGATCTGTTGAGTGTAGGAATACTTCATTCAAATAACCTTTTCCCATCATCTCCTCTTATTCTTTTAATTTAAATTTTCATTATTTAAAATTTCAATTCCTGAACACACCAATCCTACACCTACTCCTCCTCATCCTGGAGCTGATGGGGGACTTCCTACTCAGCAATTCAAGACTTCCTGAATGGCCTGTGTTGCCATGGATTTTTTTTTCATGGAGAGTATGGAGTCTCAAGGTCCTCATAAGAAGTTTGAGCGATGTTGATGGCTTTGAGTGACTTGTAAGGCCCAGGCCCTCAATGATAAGGAGGAGCTTTTCACCGGGACAAAATTTTGGTTGATTGCCAACTAAAAGGCCGTTGTCAAAGATATATGGGTCATACCCACTACTAGCAATATGGCTGTGGATGAACTGGAGGTATTGAGCCAGGAGGAGAGATTGGAGATATTGGGTTGGGCTACAGATGTATCTTTAGGGAAGCAAAGGATGATAGAGGAAGAAGTAGACAAGGGCTTCAAATGTGCTGCAGGACAAGCAGGGAGGGAAGCTTCCAAGTCAAAGAAACAAAAAATTATCATAAAGGAGGATGATGAAGATGAAGTTGAGATGGTGGAGAAAAAACCATTGTTCCTCAAATTTGACCCTGAATTTTGAGCAAGTGATTTAATTTGGATTTTCTTACTTGGATGGCACTGATTTTTTGTTTTAGTGGATGGAGACCCTGGATCAGGTTCCTACAAAGGTCAAACGGCCGATTGAAAGTGGGCCGTCAAACACTGAGAATTCCAACTTATTGGTCGAAGTCTTGGAATGATTATGGTCCAAGAAACCATGACAAGCTTGTCAAATGTCATTTGTCAAGTGTCTATGTGACAAAGTTGGGAAAATTGTGGATTTTGCCTCATATGATATATCCAAGAAGTTTTTAAATATTGGGGAGGTGGTGTTTGCTGAAGGTGCTGAAGTGTTTGAGAAGAGTCAAAAAGGAGTTTGGCAAGTAATGGAGAAGATGAAGGAGTTGATTTGAAGAAAGTTAGAAGAAAAGATAGTTTAGGATAAAAAAGAAAATCTTTTGTTTTGTAAATAGTTTTATCTTGAATATTGTTTTGTTTTGTTATTTTTTTATTTTTTATTTATTATGTAAAGAGAAGAAAAGAAAGAAAAGAAAAATTTGTGTTTAATAGAGAAATTTTTGAGAGAAGAGAAGAAAAAGAATTATTTAAGAAGAGAAAAGAAGATAAAAGAAATTTAGAATTTGATTTGAGATTGATTGTTTGAGTGTTTTTTATGGTTTGAGTTTTGAGGAAAAAGAAAAGAAAAGAAAATAAAAAGAGTTTGGATTTTGTCACCAGAAAACCTATGCATGAGGTCAAGGATGATCCCAAAGAAAGTGAGATATAAGGATGAGGGAAATTACAATGTTGAAGCACAGAGTATTACTTTGATAAAGTAATTCAAAGAAAGAACTGAGTAACTAAGAATGGTTCCTAATATTCTTTGAGGAATAATTAATGTATAATGTAGGGACAATAACTATTATGGTGAATCTCACAAAGGGTTGCAACTTAATAATCAAATGGGAGATTTAAGTATTTAGGATTTTAATAAAACTGATTATTAATAGAGAGAAGGACAAATATAATAATAGCCTAATAAGGATTTAACTACTATCACAAATATATTTTATAATTTAATTCTAGAGAAAGTCAAACCAAAGTAACCCCCCTTTAAATATCCTATTCCTCTTTGCTCTGACACATTAAAAACCAGCCACCACATTACTCACAGACCCATTTAATCCACCAGAGCTCCCAATTACTAATTAATCTAACTTTATAATCCTTCTTTCCTGTTCCTACTTCCCAGACTTCCTTATAAACCTCAGACTCACAATTACCCCTTTTGAATATTGCCTTGACTTTAGAGCTATAGCCTGCGTAGATTTATTATGTTTGAAAAGTATAAGCGTGTTTAAATTTAGTATACTTTATATTTTGAATAGCGCAGCTACTTTGAGAACAAAATAGAATGTAATCTTTACAATATTGCTTTTTACTTATTGCTAGGAGTTAGGCTTGAATATTGGTGTAATTGAGGTACTTTTTCTTTGAGTGTCACGTGGTGTGTGACAGATTTCTGTGTATAAAACACAAACTCTGTTGAGCATGAGAACACTTCATTATTTACCTTTTACTATCATCTCCCTCTTGTATATATTTTAATTTTTTTTTCTTCATTCATTTTAATTATAATTCCTGAACATGCTGACCCAACCCCTATGCCTCTTCACCCTTGAGCTGATGGGGTGGGTTTCCACTAGGCAATTCAAGACTCCTTGCACAGTCTGTGTTGCCATGGATCTATTTTGTGTAAAAAGTATTGCATCTTGAGGTCCTTGCAAGAAGTGCGAGTTTTGTCAATGGCATTGAGTGACTTGTAATAAATTGGCCCTCAATGATAATGCCAAGCAGTTTACCTCCACTAAATATTGGTTTATTTGCAACTCAAAGGCCATTGTCAAAGAAATATGGGATGTTCCTACAGGTAGTAATTTGGAGGTGGATGAGTTGGAGGGGATTAGTCAGGAGGAGAGGTTGGAGATAGCTGACTGGGCTACAGATCTAGCCTCTGGGAAGCAAAAAATAATAGAGGACAAAATGGACAAGGGTGTTGCAGGTGCTGCAGAGTAAGAAAAGGAGGAGGCTTCCACGTTGAACCGAAATTGACTAATCATCAAGGATGATGATGAAGAAAGGGTATAGGATGTGGGGAAGAAGCCCTTGTTCCTCAAAGTTGATCCTGAATTTGGGGTTAGTGTGTTTTAATTTAATTCTTATCACTTCAATGGTAACTGATTATCCTTTTTTTTCTTATTTTTTTTAGGGGGTGGAGACCAAAGAGGAGATTCCCATAGCATTGAACAGTGGCCCAGTCTCTGAAATTTCTTCTGAGGTTGAATGGCCAGTTGAAAATGATCCATCAAGTGCCAAGGATGCTGACTTGACGGTTGAAGCCTTTGATCAACTATGCTCCAAGAAACCAGGCCACACTTGTCAAATTTCATTTTTTGAGGTTTTATGCAAAGAGGTCAGGAAGATTGTAGATTTGGAATTGTATGATATAGCCAAAGAGTTGTTGGAAATTGGGGAGGTGGTGTTTGTGGAAGGTGATGAAGTTTTTAAGAAGAGTCAAAAGGGAATTTGACAAGTCATGGAGAAGATGAAGGAATTGATTTGAAGAAAGTTGGAAGAAAAGATAATTTAAAAAAAGAAGAAATAAAAATTGAAAAAGAAAAAAAATGTTTTATTTTTTTGTATATATTTTTTTATTCTTTAATATTGTTTTATATTGTTGTTTGTTTTAATTTTTTGATTTATTATGTAAAGAAAAGAAAAAAAAAGAAGAAATAAAAATTGTGTTTTTAAGAGAGAAAATTTTGAGAGAGATAAAAAGAAAAGAAATATTTTAAGGATGAAAATTTAGAGAGAAGAAAATAAAAGAAATTTAGATTTTTTTTTTAAAAAAAGAAGTTTAATTTGAGGTTGATTTTTGAGGAAAATTGTGTTGATTGTTTGAGTGTTTTTAATGGTTTTATTTTGAGGAAAACAGAAAAAAAAATGAAAACATAAAAGAATTTTAATTTTGAAAGAACAAAGAAAGCAAAAGAATTTTTTTTTAGAAAGAAAAGAATATGAAAACTTCATATGAAATAAAATTTTAGAAAAGAAGAAAATGATTTTATTTTTTGATTGGTTTGTAATATTATTGTATTATTTTATTTTATTTTAAATTTAAAGTTTTTTTTCTTAAATTTAGTTCAATAAAATATACAGAAATTAGAAATTGAAAAAGAAAAAATAAAAGAATTTAAGAATTAAATGATTATGAAGTTTTAAGTTTTAAAATTGAAAGATATGTTGAGGATGATAGGATTTGAGTTTTTTAGAAAAGGAAAGAAAAAAGAGATGAAAATAAAGAAAAGAAACAGAAAAGAGAGAGATAGAACAAAAGAGTTTAAGGTTTAGGTTTTGAAGGATATTATAAACAAAAAGATTTGATAAGTTCAGGGGCATTAGAAATGTTAATGGCTGATTCCCAGAATGTTTTATTAGTGTCATTGAGGTGGCCTTCTCATTCCACAAGATATTGAACTTTCCCTTTGTGCCTTCTTTAATCAAGAATCCGGCTTACTTCCCACTCTAGATGATCATCTACTTCAACAGGTTCTCGAAGAGGATGGTTCTTACTCTGTTATATTTCTTGAGCAAGTTCCAATATAGATATTTGAAAAACAGGATAAATTGATTTCCACTTTGGAGGTAGCTTGAGTCAAAATGCATTTTTTGAGATTTCAGAATCAATTTCAAATGGACCAAAGCGCTTCTCAGATAGTTTCCTAGATTGTTGAGTTGTTTGAATATTTTTTACCTTGAGCCATTTTTTGTTGCCTTGTTTAAAGAGTGGAGCAGATTGTCGATGTTTGTTAGCCTGTTCCTTATAGCTTCAATTGACTGCTTCCAAGTTAGATTCAAGTTTGCCTTGAAGTGGTGAAATTGTTCAAAGATAATCTTCAACAGGATAATTTATTCCTACATTCATAAGATTGAATTTAGTATTTTTTCCATAGATAGTTTTGAATTGAGATTGTTTTTTCAAAGAATGTGTCAAGTTATGATAAGCAAATTCTGCCAATGGTAACCATTTGGTCCAATCTTCTTCTTAATAATTAACAAAAATTGGAAGATATTGTTCAAGATTTGATTGACTCTTTTGGTTTGCCCATTGGTTTCAAGATGATAAGCAGTAGAAAAATTCCTTGTAATATTTATTTGTTGACATAATTGAGTCCCGAAAGTAGAAACAAACAAAGAACCCCTATCTGAAATAATATCATTGGGTAATCCATGCTTAGAAAATACGTGTTCTAGAAATAATTTTACTGAATCCTCTGCTGTTGCAGTAGTAAAAGTTTTAATGAAAATAGAAATTTTAGAAAATCTATTTACTATAACTAATATACTATCAAAATTATCTGATGGAGGTCATTGAGAAATTAAATCCATTGAAATTGATTCCCAATGTTTAGAGGGGATTAGAAGCGGTTGAAGCAACCCATACTTCCTATGTCAAGGTACCTTGTTCCTTTTACATTCATAAAAAGCTTTAATATAGGCCATGATTTCTCTAGTCATTCTTGGCCAGAAGAAATCTCTCACTATTAGCTGGTAGGTTTAATTAACCCCAAAATGACCAGCCAATGGAGGATTATGTCTACTATTGAATATCCTTAATTTTATATCCTTATAATTGGAGATGACTACTCTACCTTTGAAGTCTAATAGACCTTATTTGATACTGAATCTTTTGGCCCCTTTCTTTGAGACTATTTTGTCTTTAATCACCACACAATAATCATCTTTTGCTTGAGATTCTCAAATGTTGAATAGTGGATTTTGTATTGTTGAGTTTTCATTGTATTGAGTTGATGAGTTGTTAAAATTGATTTGACACTCCCTGGGTTCTTGTTAGTAAATTCCTCCCCCCACTCTGGGTAATCTTCATCCCAAGATGAAAATATATCTGGAACTACACAATTTTTTCCAGGGCAATAGGTTAAAGTAAAAGAAAATTCAGATAAGAACTCAGCTCATCTGGATTGACGTTGCTTCAAGACTTTGGAAAACATAATGTATTTTAGAGCATTATGATCCGTTAAAATTTGAAAGGGACTATTAATACTGAGAAGAAAAGAACACCATTTTTTAAGAAGATGAATAATAGCAAGTAACTCTTTATCATGAATTTCATAATTTAACTCTTCTGCTAGCAATTTTCATGATTCGAATGCAACAGGATGAAAAATTTTGTTTCAGGATATAATTAGAATATAACCCCTGCAATAGCGAAATCACTAGCATCTGTCTCAACAATTGTGGAAGAAGAAGGATAAAAATTTCAAAGAATTGGAGCTGTTGTGAGCTCAGATTTCAATGCTTTGAATTCCTTTTGTGCTGTATCAGTGAAAACAAAGGGAATATCTTTTCTAAGAAGAGAAGTGAGATTTGTAATAGTTTTAGAGTAATATTTAATAAATCTTCAATAGAAATTTTCAAAACCTAAAAACCCTTGTACGGATTTTACAGATTTTGGCATGGATCATTCCAATATTTTATTAACTTTTCTATCATCCATGACTAGGCCATCAGTGGATAATTTAAAACCCAGAAAGTAAATAGAAATTAAATGGAATTTACACTTAGTGTGCTTGGAGTAGAGACCATGCTCTCAAAGAAAATTGAGAACCTTTCAGACATGTTCAATATGTTCCTTGAGCGTCTTTGAAAAAATTAAAATGTCATATAAATAGATGACAACAAATTGTTCGACAACATCACAAAAGATATCATTGAGATTTTTTTGAAAAGTTGAGGGTGCATTACATAACCCAAAAGGCATAACCAAATATTCAAAACTACCAAACCTAGTGCAAATTGCTGTTAAAGGTTCATGGCCTTCAGAAATACATATAAGGTTGTAAGATCCTCTTAAATAAATTTTAGAAAAGAAACTAGCACCACTAAACAAAGTAAGGAGTAAATATATAGGAGGAACTAGATATGTGTTCTTCTTAGTCACTGCATTGAGTTTTCATAAATCAACACACAACCTAAGTCTTCCATCTTTCACTTGACAAAAAGAACTGGAGAGCTGGTTGGCGATTTACTGGATTGAATGAAACCTTTTTCCACATTCCCTGCAATTTAGTCTTGAAGAACTTGAGATTCATCTTTCAATAGGGAGTAGACAGGACCTTCCAAAGGTCCTGGGCCTACTTACTCTATTTGATGATTGTAAGGTCAATGAGGCGGTAGCCTTTTGGCCTTAAAGATTTAAAATACATCAAGGAATTCATGATATACTTCCAGTAGAGTTGATTTGATGGCTTCAATATTGATTTGGTCATTCTCTTAATTGTTGAAGGAGTCTGTCAAGGGTATACCTGAATTCAGAGCGCAAATTTTTTTTACCTTGAGGCTGTTGAAAACCTCTTCAGGTGAAGTAACTGAGCTAGAAAGGTTAGACAAATTCTCATTTAGAGAAAAATAAGATGGTTGCAAATCATCTGGCAGAGATATTTCCTCTAGCAGGACTGGGGCAGACAGGTTGTTTAACTCCCTGTTGACCTGCATTGAAGAATCAGAAATATACTTAGAGTGAGGGGTGATTAATCCCTCTGACCAATTAATTTCAGGATTCCAATGCGTTAAAAAGTCATGTCCAAGAATGGTATTATCCATCCTCGGGGCATCCAAGACTGTTAATTCCCACTCAAAGGAGAGAAAATTTGGAAAGTTTAAAACCCATAAAACTTTCTTACTAACCCATTACTTGGGTTCCTCTGATTTGACCAAATAAATTGGAGTTCAATCTGTATCTAAAAATTTCAGCTTAATATTTTCAGCAAAAGATAAACTGATAAATGAAATTGAAGCTCCAGAGTCAATGAGACAACTGAAGGGTATAAACTCCTTAAAAAGAATAAATCTCACATGTTTAATGGCAGCTCCAGTCATTAAAACATGGAGTTTCTGTGCACTGGGAGAAATAAAATATTTTGCTTTGCACTCAAGTAACCTATTCTCTAGTATTTTGACTTCAAGCTTTTACCTTCCCTTTCCTTAAATTTTGCACAATCTTCTAATTTGTGTTTACACCCACAATACATACATAACCCATTATATGCCTGTCTTTTACTTTCAGCTTCCTTTAGTTCCCCTTTTGGATCCAATACCTTACTGATATTTCCAAGAGTTGAGCTTTTAGGTTTAAAATTTTCCTTTCCCTTGTGACTGGGTTTGGATAGGGTTGATTGGGTTGGTCAGGAACAATTGCTCAAAGGAGGCCCAGATTTGAAGTTTGAACCATGAGATTTTTGTGTGTGACACCTTTTTTGAAGTTGTCCTTGATGAGTGCCATTAATTTCTCGGGTCCTATCCATTAAGTCCGTCAAATTCTCCATTTTTAACCCATGAAGATTTAATTGGTCCAGAATCCTCAAAGGAAGTCCTTTTTTGAAATGATATTTGAGGGCAGCATCATTCCAACTAACTCAAGTTTGTAAAGCCCTGAAATTTGAGATATACTCAGAAGCTTTACCATTATTGCTCATGCAAAGGAAATTAAGTTTGATATCCGCATTGTCAGTTTCATTGGGGTCACCAAACAACGTAAAAATTTGGTCCTTGAATTTTTGCCAATTATTAATGAGTAAGTGAGGTTTGTTCAAGAAAATCATGAGTGTATAAAGTTCAAACCACTGTGACACCTTTCTTGATAAACAAGAAGAGGCATAAATGGAATTGGAACAATCCATACTAAAGGTCCTAGGGTCATTTTGGAATAGTAGCTTTCATGTTTGCAAGAAGGGATGCAATCTGTCAGGATGCTCTCCATCAAATTTTTCTGGAGACTTCATTGAAGGAATTTTAAATTTAGTTCCTTCAGATGAGACAGGATTAGTAAGCACTTTAACCAGAAGTTTCATGAATTCCTCCAATGAAGCAGTTAGGCCAGGGATTGAAGGTTGGCTTGAAGGTCTGGCAGCCGGTGCTGATGGTGCCTTGTTCATGGTGTCCTCTCCTTCATCTTCTTCACTGGAGTCCTTGAAATAATGAGGAATGTCCTCTAAAGATTGAATTGAATATTTTCACTCCCTTACATCAAGAAGTTTGAGGGAGTGAAAGCAAGAAACAGGAAATAATGAGGTTTGCCT